>VWZY01003755.1:281328-298281 GCA_013399075.1 Chloroceryle aenea | reverse complement strand
TATTTATAAACATGAGTGAGGTCACCCCTCAGTCTCCTCCAAGCTAAACAGCCCCAGCTCCCTCAGCCTTTCCTCAGCAGGGAGATGCTCCACTCCCTTCATCATCTCGGTGGCTCTGCGCTGGACTCTTTGAGCAGTTCCCTGTCCTTGAACTGGGGGCCCACCCGTTAATCTAATCTAAATTTGTCTCTGTAACCTCAATAAGCACTTAGCTTAGATAGCTTTGAGAAACAACCCCATGCTTAATAGGAGCAGTATCTCCTCCTTAGGTAAATTAAAAATCTGAAGTTTCAACTCAGCTGATAACTTGTGTTATCCCACCACTCTGTTACTGCCTTCCCATGTCTCTTAAGGCGCTTCTTGTATATATCTCACAAACTCTAGGCTTGTTACCCCCACAAAAAAAAGTGCAAACTTACAAATATAAAAATGCTCCTCATGAGTGAGAAACCTTAATAAAATTTGTTAAAACCCTCCCTTCTGGCTTCCATGTCTTTTCACCTTTGCCATATGCACTAGCCTGCATGAACAAGGGTGTATTGCAGATTGCTTTGCACAACTGGGTCCTAACAAGCTCTGAATCTGCTTTAGCAGAACAAAATTCTTCCAGTTGTTGAACATTCTATTAAAAGGCTCATAAACAAGTAAGCAGTCGTATTTACAGTATGGGGAGGAATTACACTGGGAAAGGAACTTGGCCCCAACTGTGAGCAGCGTCACAACCTCCAAATCTCACTGCCATCTGAAGCACTCACAGAAGGATCAGCTCAAACCTTGCATCCCTAAAAGCAATATCTACCTTTGTGTTTAAAGAAAACAGTCTTTGCCTTCTGTTTTTAGGATCTGTGGTAGCATAGGCTATGGTGGAAATATAGGGAGAGGTATTGCCTCTTTCATCTCCTGGAGAATGATGTTTTTAGAAAATGCTTTTTGCCATCTCTAGAGGCCAAGGGTCTTTTCCATGCAAATAGGAAAGCTGCTGCTCTGAGGGGGGCGGAATTTATAGTTATAGATTTAGAAGCTACTCACAAGTTCTACTGCAGTCAGCTGTACTGAACAGTATTAATTTTAGAAGCACTTCACACTGATGTGACAATGTATTAGAAAATATTAGAGTATTTTAATCAAACATTAGCTTATTCTGATTTTGTGCAGTTCAGAATTAATTCATTTCCAAGATACATTTAAATTACAAAGTGATACAATTTTCCCACTCTGGAGACAGAAGAATTGGCTTGACCATACTCTATTAGAATTTGAGTTTATTATGCCAAGTTACAGGGTTGCAGAATGATTCCGCGCTAACTAATTCCACATATACCAAATACTTGCCTTTTCTAACAGTTTTGTCTAGGCAATTACTGACAGGAACATTCTGAGTATCCTGCACTGCTCTCCTTACAGGTAGGCTCATAAGAAATTGGAATGAGATTGCTCCAATTTCAATAAAAATATGGTCACAGAAAAGTGGGGGAACATTTTAACCTCTCTGTAATTGCTCTACTGGGAGAAAAAACTATGATGAAATGAGCAGTAGCCACCAACTTCAAGACATGTAACTCTTAGTTATAAGGCACCCAAATGTTTCTTGGGAGCAAACTAATGGATACACAGTTGTACAAACTTCGAAGCTGGCAGAGAGAAAATCCTGAGACCCAAGAGATGCCTTTTCTTGGCGTCCAATTCAGCAGAACTAGCTGTCAGAGTCACAAGTGGATCTGAAACAGGCGGTTAAAAAGCCATGTCAGCAAACTCCGTTCTTTGCTGCAATTACGCTCCCTCTCTAGATGCTTGGTGGTACTTGTGCCATCCTGCCACGAGCTAGTCAGCCAGGTTCAGATCCACAAATCCCACCCCCTGGGCTCACACCTCAACTGGCTGTCAGATTAGAAGCATGCTCTTGTCATTTACAAGATTGTATAATAACACATTTGTCATTCTATCTGGATCTAAGCAGTGTGCCCATGCACTCCACTGGGATCCTGAGCAGTCATTAACACTCATAATCCACTCTGAGGATAAAGAATGCTGTGTCACTGCTGTTGTCTGTCTTTTAAATGAACGGATAGTGTATGACATGTGCTGTCTGGTCCTTTTCCCTTGTTAATATTGCTCTTCTATGATGGTACGAGCTAAGCAAATAGTTATTTTAGGGTGTTAGTAGTCATTGTACCATAGAAGCAGCTTATGCTTCTACTGATTTGGTGATTCAGCAGTTTTAGCATCTCCATCTATAAAGAAAAGGCAAAGAGAAAGAAAGGAAAGCCAAAAAGAAAGGAAAGTTTTCTCCTCATCTCTTAGGAAGATTCTGCTGCATTTGCTGTATGCATTGGTGCAATAACTCTGTATGGGTGATGACAGAGAGTCTCATTCTCTTTGCCCTGCAGGGGTTTGCTCCACTATTTACCAGGGACACTTTCTGCGATTCCACCCAATGTTTCTAGCACTGTACAAAACCTTTTTAGTACACCAGACTTTCCTCATTACAGACTTTTCTCCAGTTTTCTTTTATCACTCCCTCTCATCCTTTTGCCCTCAGCAACTCACTACCTGTCCAGGGAAGATCCATAAACCTTTCCTTGATTCAGAGCTCTTCATCACAAGAGACTATAATAAATCACAGCTACAGAAGTCAGTTCTTTATAAAAATCCTCAAACCTGCTACAGCTTTAATCTTGTACAAAGAAAGCCTCTCAGAAAAACACTGCTCCTTCCAGATGCCTTCTTCTATTATGGGTCTGTAACATCTCTTGTCTGCTCATAGAAGGTGCAACTTTCTGCACTTAATTTATTGGGAAGAATCTAGGCTTTGACCAGAGATGAAAGTCAGAAAGGGCTTCCTGACAGTCTTTTGTTAGAAAGAAACACAGCATTTTGAGATCTAAAATTCTTAATCGGATCTGGATGTGTCTACGCATCCATTCTTACCTCCACTGAAAAAAGAAATAGTATACATACTAATAATTAATGATTGTTGGTGATTATTTGATTATAGGATATGGATCTGAACCTGCTTTGCTTGCTCTAAATCTACTGTCTTCAAAATCTATTACAAATTTCAATCAAAAAGAAAAGGGAAAGAAGATTCTCCAGGTTTTTTAATAGAAACTCATCTGTACAAAAACATACGATAGAGTCATAACGATGGTAAAAGACTCGAATGCTTTGTGAGTGAAGGAAAATTAAAAGTTTTCATTGCAATGGTAAAACCAATCATTTCATATATATAGTCTAGGTTGTCAATTTTACGCTTCTTATAGAAAAAAAAAAAAAAGACAGAACCATTCTGCCTTTGGGGGTTAACAGGACTCGTGACTACTTGTAACCATGGAAATATAAGGAGCTAGTCTAAGCCCAGTATGAAACTAACAGAGGTGCTGAGAGACAGAAAATAGATCTATGATGAATTTGCTACAGATGAAAGCTAGCTGAGTCTGTACCAACTACATTAACACCCAGAAAGCAAAGTCCACCCAGCCTGCTGAATTGTTAAAAGCTCATAGCATTTACTATGGCTTCTCACCGAAAACAAAGGGAAATGCTTTAATGGTCTGTTTTTAAAGCACTGAGTGCATCTGGACCAGTTTAAAAGCAGAAACCCAATGAGGTAAGCATGGGTACTAGGTGAACAGGAACAGTAACAATATGCATGAAATGACTAAAGCAGGTCCTGCTGAAGAAGGGGTTTCTTAGACTAAGACTAGTTACCCAGTGACAGCTGGGTTAGCCTGAACCAAACATCATCTCACCATTTGGAGAAAGCCTCAACTTGAACAGACAGAGAAATCCTCAACACAAGCATTATTGAGCAAACTATCTCCCTAATAATATTAATAAGGCATGTGCAGATTTAACTGCCTTCTCCGTGACAGGCCAAAGCCACAAAACATTGTTTAACTGACCACAATTAAAATTCTTAAACATAGTCATCCTCAAAATGAGACGCCTTTAGAGAAAAGGCAAACGTGTGTTTCTTACTGTAATAAGCAAACTATGGCCAACAGCAGCAGAAAACCTTTCCAGCAATACTTCCCAATTAATGACATCTACTTGGAAGAAAGTATGATGAATATATACAGCAAAAACTACAACACGTGTGCTCATTGCTTACTGCACAGTACGACTACACCACACGCGACACCGGTGTGTGATGACTCAAAAGAGCCAAAATATGTCAGCATGATCAAACGGATACTCTTACAGCATTAACAGCATCAGCCAAACTGATCAGACCGCCCTCTTTGTCTTTCTGCTTTTCTTCAGCCCGGTGATAACTGAAGAATCAGAACCTTTGGCCGGTTCCCACCCTGGCTTCAGGAAGGCTCAGCTCTCCTCAAGCCAGCAGTATTTCTGAGGCACAGGAATTTATATGCCCAGATGATCCAAGTGCCAATACCACACTTGCTAAAATGAGCTCAGCAAAGACTGTGTATAAGCTTTAAAATCACACAGCGAAGGCTTACGGACCCACAAGGCTTAGCATCCCTAAAGAAAACATGGTTGGACCTTTCTTTTCTGTAGGACCACCAGATTCTATGTAGCGTGTAAGATATTTCAGCTTCATTTTCCTAGGGACAAGAAAAGGAGGAGAGATGAATTCTTCAGCATTTTATGATAAACATAATTTTTCTTGTCTTCTTTGTTCCATTTGTCTATTTATTTTCTATGGAAGCAAAGCACAGACCTTTAGGTCATAAATACATTGCAGGTTTCTGTCAGCAGGGCTGTGCTGACCAGGACTGCAAATATTTGAGATATCATTTAAATAGAAATGTACTGGTATCCGTACTTCCAAAAAACCCCAAAATAAAATCAATAAAATGCTTTCAACAAAATGCTGGGAATCCCAGACCCAGAGTTCTAACTCAACACATGATTAGGACTAATTGTATGCCAAAAATAAAGAGATCTCCTGGGCCTGCGTCAGTGGAATGGAATACACATTCACTGTTTCTGACACGTATGATCCTGGGTTTCACTGCACTCCCATCTGTTTTCCCCATTTACTGAAATTATTTTTCAAGTCTTGATAGAATTTTAAATTTAGGATCAAGTTAATGTCATGGATAAGGACGATACTGTCTGGACAATGTTTTCTTGCTATTTCTATGTCATCTTATGTGAGTCTTCTGTTTCAGAGCTACCTTGCATACCTTTTAGCACAGGCAGCAAATCTTTGTCTTCTAAACAGGTACGGGATATTAAACTACAAAAGGAGCCTTATTGTTCATTGACAAGCCAGGAACACTGGCAATCTTTCAGCTCTTTTTGTGGACTGCATTTCATTATTAATAACTTAATCTGCATACTTACAGATACTGTCTTTGGCTTGAACAACAGCTTTGCATCCAGTTCCCAATGCAACACAAAAACATGAAAGAAGCACACAAGGACATTTCCTTCTTTCACCAAAGATCATTTAGGGGAGTCTTTCAATTGTCTGATTGAAATAGAGATCAGATTGCTAATAAGGAGACAATCAATTCATTATTTCAGCAAAGGCTATGCTGTAATGAGTACATTTATCCACCTTTACTAATCCTTTCATACTTGGCATTTATACAACCCAATATATATGCTTGGGTTGGTTTTTTTTTCACAGATTTTGTAGTTGTGCAACCAAGGGCTGATATTAAAACATAAACAGTACATTATGGAATAGTCATTAAAATCTCAAGTAAAGGGAGCCTGATGAAACTGTACTTTTAGTGCTTACGTTATACTTAAGAAAAATTATACTAGGGATGATATGGGTCTTACTTATGATGGGCTTAGCATTTTCAAAGACAAAATTAAAACAATTACATAGTAAAAGCTGTATACTATTTTATGCCATCAACATAATTAAGTGTGACACAACATAAGGATCATGGGAGCAAACCCAAGGAAATGCAAAGTAAAGCTGCTACTTCCAAATGGGTATTGGAATTGATTAAAGGATCAAGTCTAAAACAACAGTAGAAAACCACATACCTAAAATGATGATTACTCTCCTGTATGTCACAGAAGACTCTTGGCACAGAATTCATTTTCATGGAATTAAAGAGTTCTAGGTATCATACCCAGTGTGACACAGAGGCAGGCTCAGCTTGGTTCAGCTCTCTGGCCAAGACAGCCTTCGGAGGAGGCTGTAAAGGACCACCCAGAACGATTGGATTTTGTTGGGTGTTGCAAGTTTGCCTGACATTAAGTTTTTAAGACTCCCCTGTAATCTCCTGCATGGCTTCTCAATCTCTGGTTCACAGGTTGATCCACAGGATACCTGGAGATAATACAAACTGTTTAAATAAATACAGACAACTTCCCACACATACAAGCAAGCAAAGAAATGGCAGGGGAAATAAACACAGTAAATGAATACACAGAGTATCTTAAATTTCATTAGCTTTATGTGAAAATCATTGAAGTAATTGCTGGACAAGAAGTGCAACTGACACCTGGGATATTTATTTATTTAATTAAAAAAATGGCAGGGTTTTGTTTGTTTATTAAAACGTGTTGATTAACATATCCTGAGAAATCTGTAGGACTCAGAGCAAGCCATAACCCCCTGCTAAGACATGACCACCTGCACTGCCCTGGGCCTGTGAGGCAGCCTCCCAGTCCCCTCTTTGACTGGCAACAATGAACATTTTAATCATGCTCCCTCCGCTCACTCTGACTCCATGTTCAAGCTGCATTTTCACTCTTTCAAGAAACTTCAACAGGATTGACTTAAGAACAGTATGAATATTATCCAGACTAGTCCTCTTCTTTGCTTGCCTCCAAAGACACGTTCAGGGGTGACAGGATAGGTCTATGCTGTCTCCAAGATGAACAGTGTAACAGATCACTTTCATGCTCTTTCTCATCCCACAGTGTTAAAGAATATTTTTTTTCTCTTCATGCTGAAGAGCAAAAGTGTTTGGTGTTGTTTACTTTTTCAGCAGTTAAAAGAAAAAACTATTGTTTGCAAAGAATAATAAAAAAAAATACACTAGTAGAAATCATTCTACAAAGGTTTTCAGGTTTGTGGCCACATATGAAATTATAAACACCGGATGGGTATCAAAGAAGTGCAACATATAATAATAGTTAAAATATATGCCACTCCCAGTGACGTGCACATACTTAATAATCAGATTTCTGAAGTCACTGAAGTGGGTGTGGAGAGGGTGTGACCTGTATCAGATGTGGTAGCTTTGCTTCAAGTACAAACTGCAACGCAGTAAGGTCGAGACTTAGGGCAAATTTCATTTCATGTGACTTGCGGACTCAGAAACACGAACTACACACCGTAAAAAGCAGGCTGGAACTCTGGGACTGCTCTTCAAGATCAGTCAGTACAGATTATTCTGGGGCTGCTGTTGACTGGGCAACTGTAGGAGAAACAAGTGACATATGCAAGTCCAGCATGAAAGTGGAGCTGGACACCTGTGTGAATGGACTATGAATCGTGATGCAGAACCTCCTGGCCACCACTAATGGAGAGGAATTGGTCCCCTTGCTTTCCTTCGTTAAATCCCTCCCAATAAAATCTAAGAGATTGTAGCAGCAGTCCTGGTAAAAATCCATATATTCTGACATTTCTGCTTAAGAATTCAATAACCAAGGAAAGCTAAGCATACAAACCACAGTGGATGACCGCTCATGTGTAAAATAAAAGGTACAAAGAAAATAATGTTTCTACCTTTCCTAGACAAGTTTTGCTGCTGAGAAAAGAGCTGAATTACCCTGACAGCACCTGAACTCATTGGTGTGACATTCTGGTACCTCCTGGCCTCAACTCCACGCTTCACACACTCTAGAGTAGAGTGGTGAAGTCTGGGCGTGCAAGTCAGGTGACTACATTAGGGCTCAAAGGCTGGTGGGCCACCAGGGATTGTCTGTGAAGACAGGGAAAAGTCTTGTAAGCTGGCTGGATGGGTAGCCCCACTTCATATTGTGTACAAGGGTCCAATGCCTGCCATACATCACCAGTGCCTATATTTTGTCCTTTCTTCTCATCGATCCGTCACAGGATTACAGGGTGTCAGGGGTTGGAAGGGACCCTGGAGATCTTTGAGTCCAACCCACCTGCCAGAGCAGGACCATATAATCCAGAACAGGCCTCACAGGAACACATCTGGGAGGGTTTTGAAAATCTCCAGAGAAGGAGACTCTACAACCTCTCTGGGGAGCCTGTTCCAGTGCTCTGTGACCCTTGCAGTAACGAAGTTCCTCCTCATGTTAAGGTGGAACCTCCTGTGCTCCAGGCATCTTTTCCCCAGGCATCTTCAGGAACAGATCTCTTTAACTTCTGTCACGACTGCTTGTGCTCTTTTTTAGAGCTGACTGGGATTTCAAATCCATAAAGCAGGAAAAGACTTACCTCTTTGCATGAATGGACAGATGATGTCCTAGGACTTTATGGCAATAGGCAAACCACTTGATAATTGCTAGACTTTGGAATTAGGTTGCAACTTGGCATCCATTTCATACTTACAGAACGTAAATATTTCCAAGTGAATCTCAATCATGTATGTAGTTTGTCTTTGTATAGAATTATTTAACACATACTGTCTTTTCTGTTATCCTTGCTAGTCGTTGGAATTTATCCCCAACATATGTTACTATGGATTCCTTTTCATTGCCTTTTTCAGTCACTGAAATTGCACATCCATTTTATGGCATATGCTGTATTTATGTGTTTTGATCACATCACAGCTAAACATTACTTTGAACTCACTTTAACGCTGTTGATGCACTGACCTGTTTGGGTTATTTTTTTTAACATTAAACAGACAGAAAATGTACGTGGAAAAATACAACACCCTAGGATGGGATAGGAGTGACTGAGCACAACTATGAGAATAGATCTTATAGGATTATGTCAAATATCCTTTAGATTGTAAAGATGTCAGCTAACGTAAAACTCTAATGTACCAGCTGCTGTCCAAATAGATCACAAAATGAAAGTCCCTGTGCTGAGCAGGGCTTAAAATAGAACAGCTGATGAGTAAGATGGTATCTCTTATATAAACTTCACATTTCATGCGCTAAGATTTCTCATTGTCAAATATTCCCGGGGTTGCTGTTTTCCATGCAAAACCTGCAGCGGAACAAAAGCACCGAATTGTTTGACTTTCCAGGCTTCAAAATGCAATTGTTACTTCCATGCCACACAGAAACTCCCTTCTAGTCTGCTTTGTGATTCATCTGTGTGACTGATAAACTTTCCTGGAACTCAGAATGAGAGGGAAACCTGCCCTAAATGCTTCCTGTCTTTCCACATGTACTAATAACAAAAAGGAGTCCTCCCACCTTTCCCATTTACAACATGCCAGGCACACCTACTGGCTGATGTACCCATAAGCCTCAGAAAGAGTCTCCTTTTCCTCTGTTTTGAAAACAGCATGCATTTTCTCTAGCAACAAAAAGGTTTGTCTAACATTAGGAATATAAAGGATTTAAAGGAATATAAAGGTATTAAAGGAATGCAAACAGATGACTTAACTACTTGCCTGTAGAGAATAGAGGTGTCCGTGGAAATCCTAGTTCACTGTGAACATAAAAGATGCATTGCTCTTCCTGTTTACAAGATAGTTGCTGTCCACAAGTGAAATGCTAGGGCCTGACCAAAAGGCCCTGAATCGAGGCTGACCTGTGGATGAACCTCACAACCCCAAGGCAGAGCTAATCTGTATCGTATTAATCACACATCTAATATGCTAGTTACCTATATTTTGCCATGACAGTATCAGTATGCAGATCTTGTTTGATATCTTCATTAATGATACTGACAGTGGCACCAAGAGCACCCTCAGCAAGTTTGTGGATGACACCAAGCTGGGGGGTGCAGTTGATGTGCCAGAGGGATGGGATGCCATCCAGAGGGACCTGGACAGGCTGGAGAGGTGGGCCCAGAGGTTCAACAAAGCCAAGTGCAGGGCCCTGCACCTGGGCCAGGGTAACCAGCATTATCAGGATAGGCTAGAAGAGGATATGCTGGAAACTGGTCCTGTGGAAAGGGACTTGGGGGTGCTGGTGGATGAAAAACTGGCTATGAGCCACCAATGTGCAAAGGCAGCCCAGAAGGCCAATCGCATCCTGAGCTGCATCAAAAGAACTGCGGCCAGCAGATCCAAGAGAGGGGATTTTGCCCCTCTGTGCTGCCGTGGTGAGACTTCACATGGAGTGCTGTGTCCAGTTCTGGAGCGTGTCCAGAGGCCCTTCACCAAGATGATCAGAAGAATGGAGCACCTCTTGTATGAAGACAGGCTGAGGGTGTTGNAATGGAGCATCTCTTGTATGAAGACAGGCTGAGGGTGTTGGGGCTGTTCATCCTGGAGAAGAGAAGGCTCCAGAGGGATCTTATAGCAACCTTCCAGTACCTGAAGGGGGCCTACCGGATGGCAGGGGAAGGTCTATTCCAAAGGGTTTGTAATGAAAGGACAAGGAGCAATGGTTTTAAGATGGGAAAGGAGAGATTTAAACTGGATACTAGAAAAAAGTTCTTTAAGGCCCCATCCCTGGAGTCATTCAAGGTAAGGCTTGATGGGGCTCTGAGCAACCTGCCCTAGGTAGAGATGTCCCTGCTTCTGTAGGGAGGAGGGACCAGATAACCTCTGGAGGTCCCTTCCAGCTGAAAACAGTCGATGATTCTATCTTAATGGTGATTTATTTTGCAGTAATAGCAATCAAATGACCTTCCTCTGTTTAGATGAGTGTCACAAGGAAGCTTTGTTGCAGTGCTTGTGGTGTGACCACAACTGACCAGATAGTATTTTACACTTAGAGAAAGCATGTTGCAAAGGACAGGACTTGGTTGGACGTTTGGCCTTGCCAAGAGATGCACGGTTGACACTAAAATAGATAAAGTTCCTCACCTGCATCTCCTCTTTGAGCCCTGGCCAGGCTTTGGGGGATTTCAGTAAGAGAGGGATGTCACTAGATGCTTCCACACCCAAGGCTTTGAGACTTGCATATTCAACTGTGTAAAAGCTGGACCATCTTGCAGAGACTTTGGAGACCTCAGCTACGAGCTGACACACAGCGTAGGACCTCCCAGCTACTAGGAAACGCACTGCAAATCCTCTCTGCACCCAAGGTCTCCAACGACTGTGGCTCTGTATAATGGTAAAGGATAAGAGCAGTTGGTGATGTATCTTTCTTAATCACTATAGCTAAGCTTTGTGGAGTAATGATTAGATGCATTACCTTGCTTATTTTCTCTGCCACTTAAACTCGAGCACGATAAGCTTATTTTTTTTGACTAAATGCATTACCTGGCTTTGTCTTTCTTTGAACTAGGCAGTAAAATAAGCCTATTTTTTCTGTTGGTGCCTGTGTCCTTCTATTGACCTGGTCAACTGGCAATGCATAAATTAGACAGGATTCAAAGCATAAATGTATTGTGTGAAATATGGAATTCGTGTTTAAACAGAGATAGAAACTCTTGGTGTTTAGCAGAGGAATCTTTTGATGCTTCCCAGAGGGAACCCCTTGATATCTCTCAGAGGAACCTCTTGATGTTTAGCAGAGGCAGAACCTCTTAGAAAATCCCAATCAAGAATCTTCTGTGTTTTACTCAGAATCCCTCCTCTCAGCAATACAGCAATGAAACACAACTTTGAAAGCATGTTACCTCAAAACCTTGTCAGGCGTACAGAAACAGGTAATGTTGAGGGGAAGTACAACCTGTCAGGTGCTTAACCTTGCAGGGTTTACTCCAAATGCCTAACGGAATCACTATGAAATCAGTGCCAAATTTTGACTGTGTAAGAATTGAGTGAAAACTTCAGAATAAGGACTAGTATATTTATAAGATTAAATGTCAAAAATAAAATCACTATCCCACTGTCATATTACAGCCTGTCAGTCTGGAAGTCCTAAAGGAATGCACTCAAACTATACCACCCTCTAATAAAACCAGGGATTATTAAGCTTTTATTGGAGTTATCAATACTAACTGAAAATAGAATCAAGCCCCTAGTTTTTAAATATTTCATAGATTCTTTTCAGAATATCATATTTTCTGTTTATCTGGAAAATGACCAAAATATTTTATGTACCTATTATGAGAAAATTAGCCAGAGGTGCTGAGTGGCTTACCAAAGTCTTTACAAGGCTGACAGCAAGGTCCTCCAGTTCTAAGTGCGGCTTTGCACCTGACAGTATGTGGGTGTCACCCTGGCCAACTCACTGAATCTCCAATCTGCAAAAGGGAGGATATGGTACTTATAAAGAAATACAGTCCGTGGGTGTTAATTAGTTAACAAAAAAAATTACTCTTCAAATATTTAAATGACATTTACAGTTCCAGCTCTTTCTGTTCAACCGATTCTGCTTCTCTCTCACCCTTTAAATAAGCAAATCAAGGCTGCTTGCAAAGCTTTCTCTGCTCATTTCACTACCAAAAGGAAAGGTCGACTAGTTGCTTTTGTTCCTCACTGATTCCTACCCCCATTTCAAGCCAAAGCTGTGTATGTACTGCCTTGCTCTGGCTATTCTCTGAAATTTAGCTTACAGATTTGATAGCCTTTGCTATTTTTAAGTGAAGCTTTATTCCAATAATAGAGGAAGCTTCACTCTACCATAGTGGAGTGCTCTTACTCTCCTGAAATGCCTAACAGATCTTTTTTTCCATTTTCCAAGAGAAAGGTTCTCTTTCTCATACCACTGTTCAGGTGAAGCTGCCTCCACTCTTATAAGGATTCAAGACAGGTAAGAAAACACAACAACAACAACTTGCTAGTAAGAAACAGATTAGTCCTATTCAGAGACAGTTGCCAATGGACCATACAAAATTGTAACATGCCTTACAAATGAAAGGCCGTAAAACTCTGTCCTGAATCTGAGTGTCCTCAACAAACCTTGAAGAAATGCTGACAGCAATTTCAGGAGTGTCTTTGGTCTAATTCTCTTTTAACACAACGACTTCCAGAAATTTTATTATCACTTTGTGGAGGGAAGTAAGAATCACACATCAGCTAACTCTTGCTTTATACACAATACTTAAAAATAAGACAGACAGTCATATAGTGTTGAATCAAATTACTCCAAGAATGGGTACAGATTTTTTTGGTTTTCATCAATGAAACTGGTAAATAAAGCGTTAGTAAATATTGCAATAACATTTTGGAGAAATTAAAACAACCTCTCCAAAAGTAGAAAGACAAACCCCTAATAAAAAATGGTATTTGAAAAAGTTGTAGCCTTCAAGAAAGTTTCTTCATTTAAAATATTTTCACTAAAATTTTTTAACATATATAAAATTTACCATCGCTCCTTCAAGTTCAGCCTTCTAGGTTTTGAAAAGCTAGTTAAATTACGTATATATTTAATGAAGTTAAAACTCTGAAAGTGCTTCAACCTCTGTTAAGTTTGAATCCAGATAAAGATAGAAATTCTATGTCCTGAGCTTTCCACAAAGATAAAACCAATATTCCAGAAAAGTATTTAGAATTTCTTAGCTCCCCAGCATTAGCCTCGTTTTCCTCATTAGATTCTTCTTCCTGTTCTTGTTATGCTGCCAGATATTGGATTGCCAACTCTGTGAGTGAGTTGCTATTGAGTCTCAGAATATTAATTGGTGTTCTTAGAGACCACAGGGCTGAAATCAATGGATTGTATAAGAATCTTCTCTTTTTGTCAGCAACTAGCTTCTAGCTCTTGAAATTATGACAGAGGTTAGAAGGATGAAGAATGGATTTGAAAAAGCTCAGAAGGAAGCAGGCACATGAAAAAATCAGTGTTTATTGTTTGACATTTAGGAGTTCTAATGCTCAGATTTGGAAGTGCTGTGGTAGGAGGAACACTTTCTAAAGTAACAATTTTTTATACTAACCAAACCAGAAAGATCTACTATTCCTCTGGTTTAGGTGTTGTAATAACTCAAGAATTTGAAGAACATGAAAAGAATGAGTAGGCAATAGCTCATTAAGAGAAAACTTTTGTTTTGAAGTGGTTTGAGCCAGCAGCACATGAGCTGTGACAGACTGTAGCAAACAGGCCACTGCTGTGAGCTTTTTCACATCAGTCTGAGCCCTAGCTTCCAGTTTCTTCTGTACTTGTAACTGGGTTGAAGCTTAGCACCAGCTTTGTGTAACAGGGTGATAAATATGCCTCAGTATGTCTCTGGGTTTTTCAAAGTATGGACTGAAGAAAAAAGCCAGGGTTTAAAGTTATTAAGTCTCGGTAATTTCCTATGAGCTATAACTTGTCCTGCTGCAGGTAAGATCATAGCTTGTACGTCAGTCAAGAGTCACATGAGGGAAGAGATTGGATTAAAGGGTAAAACAGGCAAGTTAATATTGTCTATCTGAAAACCAATAAACAGAAGCTGTTTAAAACACTATAAAGCAGCTGGAGCCACGGTTAGGTGCTAAAATATATAGCACACCTTGGATATATTTTGGAAGACATTAAACATCAAATACCGTATCCAAACTATTTTAGAAAAGTCACGCTCCAGCGACTCAGAGATTTGTGTCCCTCTCCATCTCTAACTGGGGTCATGAATCATGTTTCAGAGAAATCACCACTAAAACATCAAAGGACTCATTTGGCAGGTTACTTCTGAACATCTGCTGTTGTTCCAGAGATCTATTAGGGACTTTTTGGAGGTGATGCCTGACCCCCCAGAAAACAAAACAAAACAAAACCAATAAACCCTATCAGTTTGGGGGTTATCATTTGAGAAACGTGATTCTTTTGGGTTTTTTTTGGCATGTAACTGGATATGTAGCTTAAAAACTTAATAAAAAAATGCAGATTCTAAAGGGAAACCTCTCACACATAACCTTATCATACCTCAGGTAGGCTGCATTTAAGCCAGAATATACCTACTACTCTTTTCAACACAAAAGTCAAAACCTTAAGACCAAGAAAGTGGTTACTGTAGCACTCAAATGTGAATACATTAAAGAAAATAAATTGGTTGCAATATAGGGATGTTGTTCCGACAGTCTGTTAATAAAGCAGACTTTTCAGTAAAATCACCACACACCACACTCTCCTTCTGGTTTTAAATCATTTTAAGCCAGAACTGAATCTAAATTCTGGAGTTTAAACACAATGCAACCATGAACGTATTAAGGAGGCAGCTAATTTTCTGCTTAATACGTAATTTTACTACCTTCTTCCAAAAAAAAAAAAAAAGACATAAAATCTGAAAAAGAATCGGGTCAGAGTCAGTCAGATGAGGAAATGCTTTTGCTATTTTACCAGACTCCTGCATGCAGTACCCTGAGCAGAGCACACAGCTGAGCTGCTCTTTCTAGCAGGTTCCACAATTTGTGGTATGATCCCAGTTTCAAGTGCTCCTTCAAGTACTACTCTTGAAGGAACAAGTATTCTACCTTTGCTCAAGCCTTACCTCTTCTGTTTGCTTTTCCTGTTTAGAAACGCGTGGTAGAAGGGTGATGCAAACTCTTTTCTGGCAACAGTAGCTGAACTCGGCTCTTGTTAATCTTCAAACTGCCCTTTCTTAGCTCTTCGGTGATAAACTTTGCACCCTGAAAATTTTAAGTGTAACAGTCACCTATAAGATGAGATAATTCCTCAGCTACAGAGAGTTTCCCTGTGCTGAACTTAAAAAACTATTTTAAAGAAATGCCCAGAATAGGATTGATAAGTATCATCATATGCTGAAAATCAGAATTTGATTAACCAGATGCTGTTATTTTCTTTGCTATCTCATGAATAGAAACTATGGTATAAAAACAATTCAAAACAAGCATTTACTGGGAAATATGACATATGGCCTGCTAAGCTGCTTTCCTACAGAAATAGCTAAAGATCGCTGCTCTTGGCACCGTTCCCTACAACAGTCACCCTGGGCTCCTTAAAACAGACGGTGTGCAATTGAGCCCATAAGGAAGATGATTTCTACAGGTGGGCAGAAACAATAACGTAAACTACACAGACTTGCGAGCAAGAAGTAGTCAAGGAGACTTCTCCACCTCCTTAACTTCTGTGCGCTAAACCAACTCAAAAGCAGCATCACTGAAACTGTTGCTGAAGAAGAGAGATGCATTTTCTCCTTTTTCTTCACAGTGCACACATTTCCATCTTGCTAATGTACGGTATTTAATTTAACTTGTTCTGCTGGAGGGTTTTCCCTGGAATAGTAACATCCTGATGTGAACAGGAAGTTTGTATCCAGCAGGGGCCACTTGTTGCCTGCTTTTAGTCCCAGATCAGTTAGGTGGAACCCAAACCTAAATGCTGTCATAGGATGAGTTCGTGTCCTACAATAGTGGATTGGTATCACCACAGCTATGCCGCGATGCGATAAACCTACAATCCAAGCCTCTCTGGTGATGATACAGTAGTAAATGTGAACCAAATAGTTGTGAGATGGCATCACAGGACAGGAAATGTTAAGACAATTATAACGTGACAATGATAATCTGATGCAGCAGTAACACAATCAGATTTAGCAAATGTTTGCATCTGAAAGCAGCTACGCTGTGATTATGTTCTTGCAACACATCCCCTCTGCGTGCCAGGGCTGTTGCGTGGATTATCTAAGTTTAGACTGTAACGTGGCACAGTAGATGTCTTTGCTATGCTCCATCACAGGGCTTCTTCACGCGCAGAGTAAGATCGCTGCTGCCTACAGCACTGGCCTTGGACAACCTCACTGGGAGATAGATGATGGGCCGCTTACAGCAGTGAAACCAACAGCTCTGTTACATGCGTGGTTCTGACCGCGCCGCGTGGCCATCGTGCGAGGTCTCTCAAAACGAGGTGTGTAAAGCAGCATCGACTTGCTGAGGCGCATGGCCAAGGCAGGTGCCCAGCAGCGGGAGCGACGCCGAGGCGGCAGCGAGCTAAAGACACGGGCCTCGTGGGCTGAAGACAAGGGCCACGGCAAGGCGATGGCGGCAGGAGAGCGTGGGCAGAGCGCCCACACGCGCAGGGACAGGGCAGCCCGGAGGGCCTGCAGGCCGGCCGAGGTCAGCGCCTGCTTCGCCGAGGTGTCCCAAG
>VWZY01003755.1:209332-280698 GCA_013399075.1 Chloroceryle aenea | reverse complement strand
GAGCTGTCGGTGCTCCTTCCCTGCAACGGGAACGGGTCTCTTCGACCTCTGTCCCGTAGATGACCCCTTGGACCTTCTTCAGTGAATCAGGTGCCCGATAAAATCTGCTTTAGGAGAGGCCCGAGGAGCGTGAGCGGTAAACCCCCCACGCTGGAAATACCGGTGGGTTGTGACTCGCTTCTGTGGTGGTCGGTCCTGCCGCTCGCCAGTCCCAGAATCGTGCGTGGGGCTCCTGGCTTCGCTCAGTGCCGCTCGGTCACCTCCGGGACGTTCGGGGTGAGCCCCCGGGTGCCGCGGCAGCCCCCCCGCTGCCGGTGCTTCGGGGGCTGTATGCGCATCTTTGCCGTCAACAGGGGAACGAACCTTTTTTCTCCAGCAGTCAATACTGGAAACGTTAAGGTGGCTTCCCGAGACCAGGATTTTGCGCTTGGGGAGGCAGAGGAATCAGTTTGCATTTTTAATTGCCGAGGTTTCTGTTACTCCATTGCCTCAATTATAACAGTTTTGGAAAGATTTTAACACTTGAAAATAACGGTGAAGAAACAAGTGGGTGTGTTTTCTTGCTTTTGAAGCAAATAAGCTTTTTAAAGTATTTTCTTAGTGTCCAAGGTAGAAAGGACCAACTGCAGAGAGCGATTGTCTTTGTAAACACTTCCTCATGGAATCTCTTTACAAAATTCATTCAGTCTTTAAGTAGGGGTTTGGGTTTTTTTTAAGTGCTGGTCCTTGAACATTGAAAATGAAACTGCATTTTCTTTTTATTTTTTAGTATGTTTGTATTAAAGTAGCTGCCCTACCTGTTTAGTATATTGTTTATTTTATCACAAAGGGTTTATAAATAAGAGCAACTGATAATACACAGACAAGGGGAAGGTTTGTAAAGGGAAAAAGAAAGGTTGTTTGTTTAAATTAACTATTAATACTGGCCAACTGTCTCTGTGCATGGGCCTGCGGAAGGCTGAGGTTAAACTCTGTCCTCAGAAGAACGTATGTTTTGCATGCTCTAGTGATATCCAAACGTGAGGAGCTGTTTGACATGTCAGAAACTATAGACCTCTCATCTAAATAGTCTAAATGGCAGTTGCCTATTAAGAGGAAAGTCTTTACTACGGAGTTTTGTGGGTTTGTATTTCTCATGACCATGCATGGTTTGGTTTTTGTTTTTGTTTTTTTTTTTTTTTTTTTATGCCTAGTTGTAGAAATGGACTGTGTAAAATAACCCAGTAAAATATTGTGGTTATAGGTTAAAATGCTGTTTTATCCCCTATTCTCTTCTGCGCCGCACGTTTCCGTTGCCTGTCTGCGTGGCAGATGTGGTTCTTGGTGCTGTGTAGACTCAAGGTCTGTAGAACTGCATTAGAGACTGCTTAGATAAGAAAGAAATACCACAGTGAAACCAAGGAAAGCTCTTTTGTTTTGTTTTGTTCTTCCCTACAGGGCCCTTTAGGGGAGTGGGGGGCTGTCGGTAAACCAACTGAGCTGTCATTGGGATTCTGCAAAGCCAGAGTTGAAGTTGGGGCCTGCTACCATGTCACTGTCACCACCTGCTACCCAGAGACCTGCTGCGTTTGGGGACGGTTGCTAAGGATGGTTTAGGAAGATGATGTTTGCAGGGAGAGTTAATCGGAGATACTAATGTTTTTCCTTCAAATACCTGCTCTCAAATAATGCTTTTGGGAAACTACAAATAGGAACAAATGAACATTCATTGGATTTATTTGGCAGAGTTTAAAGCCACATGCAGTTCCTAGATGCTGTGCAAGACTGTGATGACAAAGCTGAGACCTAATGTGGTAGCATCAGCCTGGGAGCTGCAGATGAGTAAGACCATTTCACAAAGTGAGTTGATATCAAGCGCACTGGAAATGACAACTGACATGTAGGTCAATTAGTTTAGATGAAGACAGAAGTACTGTTTTCATGCTCAAATTCAATATTTTAGGATGTTTTCGCACAGTGTCTGTGGTAGTTACACTTTGACAGGAGGTATAGGAAAACCTGAAGGAACACATTGTTGTGAAGTAAAACAAAATGTATTTGGTTGCATCCATTAGTGACATCCTTTTTTAGTTCTTTGACTTGTACGCTTTTTGCTTTTAACCCTTGTTATCAGTGTTCTCCATACCTCTGTACTTGAAAGAGGGCAGAAAAGTAGTAAAAAGCAGCTGCATATGGCCCTGGGTATTAGAAAGTTCTCTGAAGTTAGTTGCCTTCAGTAAAAGATATCTAAAGGCACATAGCATGCAAATGGCTGTAAAAAGAAGGCCAAACCAAAGATGTATTTTTAAGCTTCCTCCTTCTCAGGATGTTTACAGAATGCAAAGAATACTTATGGTTCCCTATTTACTACCTTAAACATGATTTGAAACTTCCCCTTTTGGCTGTCATCGTACTTCAAAAACTTCAACTATTTCATCCTGATAAATGTAGTGGCTGAGATGCTACTGACTGCAACTCAGCATCAACTTTTTTGCACTTAGTTGTTGAAAGTGCTGCTCGGACAGTCTCTAGAAACTAAGGTCTATGTTTTGGAGGTGCTTGAAGATGCAAATAAGAGGCTTTAGGGCATTTTAAAAAGTGGTGAAAGAGCTTTCCCTCCGAGTCTTTCAGTCTTTTTAAGAGTTGCTGTAGAGAGATTTTATATAATAGACTAAAGTAAAGCAGAGGTATTCTCTGCCTGGTGTGTGTATGTACGTAGTGGCTTTGCGTTGCGGTAGTAAATGTGTGCCGGGTTTAGTCAGATCGAATGCAAACTGGTGACTTCTACACCCTCCTGGTGTTATGTAGGTGAAACTCAAGAGACCGAAGTGGGACACAGAATGAATAGGCTGGCCTTTTTCAGTCTATTGAGTTATTTAGCAAGCCTACTGAGGTACTGTTTGCAACTTGTTCATTTATTTTTGTGGCACGAAGAGACCCCAGTTGTAATTATCAAATTGGTTTTATCTCTATTTAATCACTGTGAATATTGACAGATAACCTGTAGTGTATATTGAACTGAACTTTACATGGAATGAGCTGGATGTCGAGGCGAGTACCTCACTGACACGAACTACGGATTGTACCTGTCTCCTTTTTACCTCAGTTTGTTGGAAAAATGCAGTAAGGCTACTTACCAAGGCCCAGACTTCATCTCCTTGGAAACCTGATCTTTCACCAGATGTTGAGAAATGTAATTTCTTTTTTAATCCATTCTGGAGAAGAATGCAGATCAAAACAGCATCTTTAGGCTTTCTCGGGCTGGAATATTCAGTAACTAAAAAAAAAAAAAATAGTCAGACATTTCAGTCTTTGTCCCAGAGAAGATCAATAATTTCTGTTGCATTTGTTATCGTTGAAAATGTAGTTGAGCTTTTGCTAAAATTCCTGTAGTGGTTGTATAGTTTAATTCAGCTCAAGACCTAGATGATAATGTCATCTTCACGTGTACAGTACAGGACTGTTTGTGTTCCCTGACCCTTCTTCTCCTGCAAGGATTCATCTTTCTTTTCTATGTCCAGGTCATCTCTTCTCCTTTGCAGCTGCAACACATACAGAATTTGTAACCTTTTCAGCCTCCTGCCATTTGAGAAGCTGTTATTCAACGTCTCTGATGTCAGACACACTTCTAGGTCAGCTGCTGGTGTCAGAACAGCTTGTGACCCTGAGCTGAAGCCATGCTGTAGTTTAGTAGGTTGGTCTTCTGAAGGAACGGTGCCAGTAGGCTACTTATAGAGCAAGATGTATCGTTGGCAGGAGTTTAGAATGGTGAAGTAACAAGCCACGTTTCTTGGATCCAAGGTGTTGACGTTCTCTACTAACTTTAGAGAAACCCATTCATATGATTATAAGCTGAGGAAGACGGTTGTAGTTTTCATGTTTGTTTTGACAGCATTTTCCTTGCAACTGCTAGTAGGCTCTATTTTCCACAGGTACAAGGCAGTTTAGTGACACCTTGTGTAAAGGTAGCAGCAAACACATTGCCACGTCCTTAACGGTCCTTACTTGGCGTGGCTGTGATGGAAATACATCTCCCAACGTGCAGTTGCTGCGGTGCTGGGAAGGGTATGTTTGCCAGTTCCCTGAGCAGTGTGCGTTGCTGAGTCTCTCGGATCCCTTTCACCAGGAAGGTATTTCATACTAAGTCATAGGCTGCTTCAGTTGCTGCTGTTTGCCTTAATTCCTTTCTGTGTCAGCTAAAACACATTTAATGGCATTCATGAATTTCAAAGATTGGATGTGGTCTTGCTGGAAGACTACTCAGAAAACTCTCAAGTTAGTGTTACTTGTTTGGGATTGATGTAGGTTTTAGAGGGACTTGATATCAATTTCTTTTAATCCTCTAAACTTTATCTTAAAGTGGCTTTGCCTTTTCTGGTTTGTCTAACAAAAAAGGGTAAGATCAGTAAGATTTTGGTAACAATTGCTAAATGATGCTGTACTGCAGAATGGAGTGAAGTGAGAAGGATGAGTTACTTCCTAGAAAAGCAAAAGAAAATAAACCACATACTTCTATTTATTTATTTTAAGGTTTTTTTGTGTGCGTGTCTTTGAAATTTGTTTTTTTTCTTGAACGGGTTTGGTGGTTTTGTTGTTTTTTTTTCTTGTTACGAACAGATTTCTCTTCGTCATCTAGGGATTTTTCTCGGAGCATTAGGAACTCGAGGTCTTCTGTTTCAATTTGAAGCAAAATTATAGATTAAAAAGTTAAAAAAAAACCCCTTTTATGTTGCATTTATGCATGGCCGTTGTGTTGAGAGTGACAGCAAAATGGCTTTGGTTCACATTTTGCTTTTATTTCTGCCTGTTACTCGAAGACCTCCGGTAATTGTATTGTAAGTTACCCTGATATTTGGGCTTTAAGCTGCAGTTTGGGTACTGGCACATCAGTGTTAGCATAGCCTTTTGAAACAGCATTTATTTTGCTCATAGACTTGCATAGCTTAGTCATTTTTTCAGGGATGAATTCTGGTTTCTAGAGTACATTGTAAAAATAATCAGATGTTAGGCTTTGAGGTTCATGTTAAAATGGATTTTCTGACCTTGTCTTGCCTGTGTTGGGTTTTGCAGTTTGCAGTTTTAGACTGGAAATGTTGACTGAGAAGCAGGATGCCTATTTACTCCTCTTTTCCCAATGTGTTTTGTTACCGAGCCAGTCCATGTAATCATTGCATTTGTGTTTACAGATTGGTTTGTTATAGATGAAATTAATTTAATGAGGTAATGAAAGAAAATCAGCATTAACACTGGGCTGTCAACATAATTAAGAATATTTTTTGTGTTATACTTAAATTAATAAATCCAGAAATGTACTTAATTTTGACCCTGGAAGGCTCTGGTATCTAGATTTTTAAAAGAATTTTTTTTTTCTTAATGACCTGATAAAACCTCAGAACTTTAGGCAAACATGCTGTCCTAGAGTAGCATTATACTGCAGTTTGAATCTGTACTCTGGATTATTATGGCTTTGTGTGTTTTGAAAAGTCTTAATGACCTTATTTTTTAAAAAATCTAAGAAGTTTTATGGTGCTGGATGCTGTCAAAAATTTCCATTGATAGAATTTTTATTTCAATTGACAGTTTTTAAGTAGTATTTTATTTCTACAGAAATAACTTCTGTAAAGTTAGGAAAATTAAAATGCTGTATCTTACAGCCCTTCGTTCTCATAGTGCCAGTTTTAGTGAAAAGTCACCTGTGAAGGGCAGTATGTTTGTGTGCTGGAAGATGTGCATCAGTTTGGGAGATGTTTATTACAAATAGTGTTGTTTCCTCTCTTTTTTTTTTTTTAATTCTATTTCTCTTATTGAAAACAGTCTTTTGCTGCAGTCCCCAAAGCAGCCTCTGAACATCACAGGTTATTCTAGAAACCTGTCAAGTCAGTTCAGTGGTTTCTTAGAGGTACTTGTCACGTAGAAACATTAGAGTTGCTGGAAGTGCTTTCTGAGGTTAAAGAAGAATCTGGTTTAAATGTTGTCAGATGCTCGCTACATATTTGGGGCCCAAATTCTGGAAGTTCTGGATGCTATTTGTATTTCAAAAATACAGGGCCATCAACTGGATATTCCTTTTTTTGATAGGAAGAGTGAAATAAGAGCAATGAGTTTATGCTAGTTTGGGTTTATGCTGGATTTTTCTCTTTCACCTCTGTTAGAAATTCTAGGGCTTTTATATGAATATTTTTTTTCCTGCATCTCAGATGTGCTACTTGGTCGGCTTGGCTGGCTGTGGAACGGTCTGAAGAAAGATGACTATTTCCCCATTACAGCATTTAAAACTCCAGTTCATTTGGTTTAAGATATGGCAATCAAGAGTTCTCAATTACTGTACTTGGCATTATTTGTTGAATGAAGTAATTCCTGTTCTAGTTTATCTGGCTTGACCGTAGCAAATGCCTGCTTTGTTTTCTTATCTGGAGCAGCTTTTTGTTCACCTTCTTGATGATGACAAAAGTGTTAGAGTAAGGTCATATGGGGGGGATAGAGGAGAACATTTGCAGCAGTCGGCTGTTACAGAAACTGATATTTCCACATTCCTGTTCCCAGCAGAGATTAACAACAAACCAGTTTAGAGGAAACTACCAACCATTGTATATGGCTAATGCCACCGTGTGAGTTTTCTGATTGTGTCCTTTTTATGTATGTTCCTCCCAAGAATTCTGACAAATTTTTGCAGATGGACCAGTGTGGGAACTGCTGCAGTTCAGGGCAGTATCACCAAGGCTATGCTCTGGTACTTGGAGAGGACAACAAGCAAAAACCCATGCCTAAAAAGAATGACCTGGTTTTGGTGCCCAGCAGCTTATATTATAGTGCCACATGAATCCTTTGCAACATCTATTTATAGTTGGCTGAATTTGGACAGTAGTTTTGATGATCGTTTGAACTGGATTGCTGTGGAAGATGCAGCCCCCATAAACACTCCCAACTCCTTCCTGGCTAACCGTTTCCATCCAAGTATCCTGGCCCTCTGCTCTGGTGACGTGTGTTCTGGGACAGAGGTACTGGACTGGGGAATCTGCTGTGGTTCAAGGGTAGCTTTTTTCCCCCCAGAGCTTAATTTGAGAGTAGTAATTTTACTGATACCATACCACTCCTGGCTTCATAAACATTTCTGGTGTTTTAGGTTAGGAAACAGCACAGCTCACAAGAGGAATAGTCCTGAAGGAGAGGTAGGAGAAGCAATAAGTGTGAAGAGTGCTGTTTTAAATGCATGACACTGCAACCCTGCCATGGAAAAAGAAGATTTGTGGCAGAATATTTTTTTTAAGCTGTTTGGTCATCTCTTTCTTAAATCCACATAAAAATTTGATTAAAAAAATAAATGAATCTGATACCCAGGAGCCAGAAAAATAAGCAACTTTATACTTTAATCTCTGGAGCTATACATTGGATCTTTTCACTATTCATTGTGCTGTTAAAAAAAAAATAAAAAAATCTTGTCAAGGAAAAGTAACTCAGCTGGACATCTGACATTTTTCCCTTTCCCCTTGCTGGCCCATATGCTTCTGGGTTTCCACAGGAACAGATACAGAAGTGTTTTAGATACTTAAGTCTCACAGGAGTTCATTCACCACAATTGCCTGACCCTACTGGAGCTGAACACTCAGCGTCCAAGTTGTTGTCAAACTGATAATTTATCTACAAGTAGCAGAGACCCAGCAGTGTCTCCAGTTAGGCTTGCCAGGAAACCTGGAGGAAATGGAATATAGGCAGGAGACTGAAAGGAAGAAGATTTTATTTTCCACCAAGACAAGACAACCCATGGCTTGCACTTCAGTCTGCTAATTCACACTCCTCTGTTCCCAGCTGGAGGCAGGAGCTGTCTTATTTAAAAAAAAAAAAGAAATCTTGAATTTAAGAAAGATTCTCTAACTTGGCATAGATCTCATCTTGCTGCTTTTTGGAAGCAAAATTCTGACTTCCCTTTAGAGAAATTAGTTTGTTCTTATCAAATACCCATTCAGGAGAACTGACCTTGTGTTCACTGACATGAAAATCTGTTTTCTACGTGGCTGTGATTTACACTTTTAAAAAGATTTGCCACAGCTTTTGAACTTAATTTGGAATATAAATGGAAAGTATGAAAATATTTAAGTAGATGGATAGCAGGAAAATCTCTGCCTTCTGCTGAAAATGAACAAATCACTTTTTTTTTTTTTCCCTCCCTAGAACATCCAACCATTAATAAGGACTGAACAGTTGCTCATCTCAGAAAGAAAAAGACCAACAGAAATCCTCCATGTAACAAAGTGAGGAAAAAGCACATGCTGGTATCTCATTAGAGACCTAGACAGCATGGTAGCGTATCGTCAATCTTCTGTCTTTAGGCAAACTGGTCATTATTGAACCTTACAAGACTTTTGAGGTTCCTTTAAATGCTGAAGTTCATTTAGGAGTTTTTTAGGCGAAATTAATGTGCCTTTTAGAGCAGGATTTGCTCGGGCAAGTAGCTAAGCCTCCATGGATTCATTCATGATGTGCTGTAAAACTTGTGTAATCTCCTTCCGTTGGCAAGGCTTTCAGATGCGTACTTCTTATTTTTTAAAACAAATAATCAGTCATCGACTTGTCCTCTAGTTTTAGGATATTTCTGTGGCTTGCTAGTTCCCTGTAGCCCTAAACGTTTTGGAATGATAATAATGTCTCTTGACAAACGTGGTACTGGTTTCTGTTATTTTCATCTGTCAGCGAAACATTTTTTTCCCATTTTTGTGCTGAATATTTTTTTTGGTGACTTGGAAAAAACTGGTAACAAATTTTCCCCCCTTAAAGTTGCCTGTATCTTTTTCTCCCAGGTCTGTGAGCATTTTGTTTGCTTTTTATTTATTTATTTTTTCCTACCCCTGTGCGTGTTCTGTGGCAATGGCAGTGTTTTGGAACGATGCTGTGTTGGTAACCAGGTCAGAGAATAATACTGGTGCAAGTCCTGAGGTTTGTCTGTAGGAGTGGCTGGTGACTGGATTTCAGAGACTTTCAGGAAGCAGAAAAGGGAACATTCTAGGCCTTCTAATACTTGGAAGAATCTTAATGGACTAACAGGTTTGTATTTGAAGAAGAAATATTGGGGATAAATACAGTAAACTTTAATTGCCCTATCTAGCAAACCTAATTGCGCACTGTAGCGAACTACCATAGTTTTCTACCTTCAGATACAACCCAGTGTATCCCCTTGAACCCCTCCCTATGATGTAATTTGGCTGAGTCTTTGTTTGGTATGTAAGCTTCTTTTCAATCATTCTTCATGAAGTAGTTCTGTATTTTCCACTCATCCTTCCAAAAGTGTACTCATCGGAATAATTTCCACATGCGAACTAATCATTGTCTTCCCTGCTAAAAGGGGTGGTCAGTCAGGTCCTGCCAGCTGCTTGTATTGTTGTGTTCTGCTTATCTTCATCATTTCACAGTCCTCCTATTCGGTCTGTAAACACCGGTCAGAACAATTCCATTTTGATGTTTGTACGTGCCATTCTAATGCAGAACAATGTTTCTCAACCCTAATTTACCTGGATGTTGAATAGCGTTTATACAGGTTCTTTCTTGACCCTGCTCCTGTGTATTGGACGTGGATTCACTTTGGAGATAAGAGCTACATTTATTCAAAACAGCAGCTCACAAGCAAAAATAAATTGCACTTTCAGACTGTTTCTTGAATGTTTCTGTTGCACTGGAGGCTTTGCAGGCTTGTTCTTGCTATAATATCCCTTTAGAAGATGATGTGTGTGTTCTCATGTTCAGGTATGTGTTTGCTAGGTGGGTTATAGATACACTTGCTGTTGAGCTCATCATCTCACCCCCTCCTTTATACAGCACTGGTACTTGTTGGACTCTTTGAATCACCTTGTAGTGAACTACTCAGACTTGTAGTTTTAACAAAAAATACTGTTCTGGCAGAATTAATTTGATCTAATTTGGATCTCCGAGCAGCCCGCTGTGGGGTTAGATAAGTGCCAGTGCATTATGGGAGTACACAGCTGAAAGATGAAGCAAGGAGGTTCACACATAGAATCATAGAATGGTTTTAGCCGGAAGAGACCTTCAAGATCATCAGGTCCAACGTTATTCCCAGCCCTACCAAAAGCACATAATCTACCCATCTCTTAAACACTTCCAAAGATGGTGACTCTTGCAGTCACACTTGATTTATAAAAGGGTTAAATGTTTAGATTTGCAACTTGTAATCTAATAAAAAGTAAGAATTCTGTCACTGTGGATCTCCCAAAGAAAGGTCTGTGCTGCACTGTAAAAGTCCACGTAGCCCCATATTAAATAATCTAGATTCAGACACAGATACTGTTTGTGATCTAAGCAAGGATTAGTCAGTAGCGTTGTTTCTGGCAATTTCCACTTGGCTTTGTCCCTGATCTTACTCTAGACAGGATCCGTATCAATTGTGCGATGCTGGCAAGAGAGCCCAGTGGTGCAGGTCGGTCTGTTTGGTTATCACTCCAACAGTCTGTGTTGCTCGATAAGAGCTTGCTTAAGCAATGCATGTGCCCTTTCCAACTGGCTGCCAAATAGTCCTGTGCCTGTAGATCACACCTGAAGGTTTGAGGTGGCTGAGGGTGGGAGGACTCACTGATGAGCAGTTCTCAGTGCAGTGTTACAGAGAGGTGGACAAGTGAATTTTTGACTCTGTAAACAAATGTATCAAGCTGTATTCAAAGGTAGTTTGGTCTGTGAATGATACTAATTCTGTCATAACTTTGGTACTTTGGCAGACTTCACAAAGTGTTTATAGAAAACAGAAAAGAGTTCAAGGAATGACCTGTGTTTTGCAAACATAACCTTAGAGTGTGAGATCAAACTAAACTTAAAGGAGGAAAAATCAATCCACTGGATTCAGTTAATGACCTGATACAGTTACCTGGTAGGAGAAGCTGAAATGAGGTTTAGTAGCTGATAGGTGACCAACTCAAACTGAGTCTAGAAAACTTGTAAGTTTTGAACAAGAGGAACTAAGCTTTGGAACAGAAAAGCTAGGAGGAGGGCAATAGGTTCTTGCAACATAGGAGTTCATCCAGGATATCTTTCTAAAATAAACTTTGGCCCGAACTGCAACCTATCGGTTTGTTGTATGAAACAGTACATGAGGTTGCCTCCTATTGCAGGGGAGATCAGAAAAGTGATTGTACAAGGGAACAAATCTGAATTAATCTGCTATCAGTATTAAGATAAAACTTAATGTACTTACCTCTATGTTACTATGTGCTTGAGTAGGAGGAAGCTGAAGGACGTACGGCTTTAACCAGCCTGTGAAGGAGAGGGGAGGCCACAGAGACTTGGAGGAGAGAGGAGGGGACCATCTATGAGGAGCTGCTGTTCATAGTGAGGAAGACAAAGATGTAGTGATTCGAGATGAAGATAATGAAAGGACATTTATGTTGGTCGGTTAAGTTACCCAAGGTA
Source organism: Chloroceryle aenea (assembly GCA_013399075.1). Lineage (NCBI taxonomy): Eukaryota > Metazoa > Chordata > Aves > Coraciiformes > Cerylidae > Chloroceryle > Chloroceryle aenea. The sequence continues at coordinate 269,313 of VWZY01003755.1, read as the reverse complement.
AATATTTTCTGTTTAGCCAGTTACTTCAGAATTTATTGAATGTAAACTTCAGCTTGTACTTCTAGGGACAAAGAATAAATTGAACACGTATGGAAGAGGAGGTGGAATCCTTGCAGACAGCCGAAAGGGTTTTAGCATGTAACCTTAAAAAATGTTTCAGCTGAGCACCAGATGAGCGATGGAGGCAAAACACATACACAAAGGGTATGAGTTTCTCAGTTAAAGTTGGGACAAAATAGTGCATGATTGTGATCTGAAGTGAACATTGCAGGAAAATAGGACCCTGAGAAAAGGCAGAAATATTTATATCGAGTGATTAGTACACGATCCCCTGAAATGTGTGATTCTTTTATATTCTATTATTTGTATTCTAGTATTTGTCTGGTTGGGTTTTTCCCTGTGTGTCATCAGTAAGAGTTTCCCTACTTTGCTGGCTCCTTTGGCCTCTTTAGAAGAGAATTGTGAGCTCTACTTGATGATTTAATAATTTAATTTCATACTGTCGGCAAGACTTCAGGTGAGCAGAGACTTGTGTGTATTATCTGACATGCTTAGTGAGGTGAAGTATGGGACTGCTCTTCTCAGGGTTTGGGTTGGGTGGTTTGTGCCTGCTGACTTTTTTTTTTTTCATGGTTCCCTTCTTTGTGCTGTTGTTTCTAGGTGCTGCATAGGAATTTAGTTGTTTAAAAATTCCACTTGTGAAAGTAGATACCTGACAATCTTGTTACCTATATTAGACTATTTTAAATTTGCCTTGCTAAAGTCAGTTTAATGTGTACTGACTGAATTTAAATCTTCTGTGAGTTAAGTGATTTTATAGTCCTATCTGCAGATCAGCTTGCTTAACCCAGAGGTAACCTAGAGGGGATTTTTGAGAGTGTTGTATTCTTCACACTTTCACTGTGGATATTCCAGGCATGTCATACTTGTAATTAGAAGTTTTCTCTAAATACTTAGAAACTGAGATAATGTTCTTCTGCCAATGCTGAAAGAAGGAAAGAGTGCCCACTGCATGCCCTAACAGAGACCCAGTCTCTTGTCTTGAGCAGTGGCTGCCTGGCAAACAGTGAGATCAGTGCTAGCATGTGTCTTCTGATACTGGCCCACAGATTTTTTTTCCAGTTCAGGGACTCCATCAGCCAGATAGGAACCCTCAGAAGAATTTCTTTCCGTGAACTAGTCCTACCTCCCTTTGGAAACCACGTGAACTTCTAGCCCTCCTGTTACTTGGCAGAGTTTCCGCACGAAGAACTGTGTTGTTTTCAACCTTTGTTTGGTGTCCCTGTGACATTTGATCATTTTGTAGACCTTTATCAATTTCCTAAGCTGAAGAGTACTGGCTTAATTTATTGTTCTTTATGCAGACCTCATTGTCTTGTTCCAGAGTGAAGCAAGAAAGTTTTCCATTTTCTAATAAATTTAATTGATATCATCCAACAAATCCACAGCAGAGTTGTTCTCCGTACTGTTCAGGAGCTGTAAATAATTATGAGCATTTGTAAGTGGTAACTAAGGAACTGCTTTATTAATATTTGGCCCAAATCTGCTACTTGCGGAAATAAGATCATCTAAAACTACTTAAAACTTTTTGTGGACGAATGTGAACTGTCTAGTCATCCTTCCTAGGCCCTTTGGGATCAGACTGCGTAGGTCGTGGAATGTCTTGGAATAAAACAATGGCTTGGAAAAACTTATGTTTGCAACTGTTAGTCAGATGTCCCTTTGCTCTCTATTGTATCCCTTCTTCATCTGGAGTGGAGGGGTTGTTGCATGGCTGGATCTTTGATGCAAGCAAAGCAATCAAAAAAAAAAACCCCACACTTCAAAACAAGCAAACAAACAAAAAAACCAACAAACAAAAAAAAAAAAAAAAAACCAAACAAAACAAACCCTACAACCTACAGGAAAAAACAAACAAACAAAAACCCATCAAACCAACCAAACAAAAAAAAACACCAAAAAAATGCAGTCTTTAGTTTCACCAAGAGCCCTGCTGTGGTGTGTGTGGCTGTGTTTTGCTTGGCTTTGTGTGCTTTTTTTTTTTTTTCTGAACAAGTTTTCTTTCTCTTTTGCCCATGGCACGATTATTTTTTTTTCTCTTTTGGGGTTTTTTGGTTGTGTTTTTTTGTGTGTGTGTATGACACACTGTTATTCCCATTTGCTGTATTTTCTTTTTTCTTTTGTTGCGTTGGGTTTTGGTTTGTTGCTGTTGTTGGAACAGCCAAGGTGCCTGCACAGCAGACCCTATTAAGTGAATTGCTGGTGTTGCTTGATCATTGCTCTGCCTTTATTAAGGACTGTCGTGATTTGGTAACGTGAGTCTTGATTGGAAATACAACAGCAGTTTTAGAACACTTTCTCGGTGTCAGTTGCACTGTAAAACTGTGTATTCAAACTTGACTGCTGATTGACATGAGAAATGGTAGACTTCAATCCCCTCTGGCAAAACACAAGGCTGAAGCTTACATCCAGATGTGTCTCTGGCAACTGAATGCCAGAGGTTTGGTGGTTCTGAACATCAGCAGTAATGTATAGATGCACCAAAAAGGAACATGTTTATCAGTCATTTCTGTAAAGGCCTGTCTACTGCTGTAGGCCTTTCTCCAGAAAATAAAGCAGCTGCTCCCACTGCAGCACCGAATGCAGCCTGGATAGGAACACTGTGCACTCAGAACTTGTCATTCCCAGGAGAACTACCTCCAGAGCAGAGAAAATGTCACAGTGAAGCTGTGGCTCTGTAGAAAGGTTTCAGCACACCTTGCCTGGCTCAAACCTTGCATGCTGAAAACAAATCGTCTTGGTGTGCTGTGAATAAGCTGGAAATGCAGTGAAAGTGTAACAGGGATATTTTAACCACTTGCTGGGGTTGAAAGGGACAACTCTGCCCCTTCCCCTTTTCGGATGTGCCTTGCCTCCTTGCTCTGTGCTATTTCTGTGATATCATGTGGCCTTTCAGTAAGATGCTTGAGCTTGCTAACCCCCTGAGAAGACTGTGCTTTCTGTCAAGTTGTTATTCAGCCTGATGAGCAGATTGATTCGATACACTGTACGTAACAGGCTCTGGGGACTGTCAAAAGTCTGTGCTGGAGTACTGGAAGGGAAATCTGGGGGAAGGGTGACAAGGAAGAGAGGAAAAAAGGGAGTGAAGCCATCCCTTTGGCACTAGGATGTTGTCAGCTGTTCTGTGGAACTTTGCTGTGAGTTTTCCAACAGTATCTCTTGCTTATCCTGAGCTAAATAAGACTTCTCCAAAGCTGTATAGCTGTGATGAAGGTATTTACTACTCTGGATGGGAAATATTCTGCATGGTTTCTCCCTAAAGTATCTCCTGTTTTACTTACTAAGACTCAGAAGCAAAAATGTCCTAGATGCTGGCTTTAATGAAGTGCACACAGTGTATTTGGGGCTCACCTTGAAGATGTATCACTCGCTGTTGTGGTTTAACTCCAGGCAGCACAATGCCTTCAGAGATAGATCTGCTCAGCATGGCCACAGCCACAGTTCCTTCAGGACAGAACCTGCTCCATCACAACCTTGCCCATGGCTGCAGTCCCTCCAGGGCTGTACCTGCTTGATTGTGGGCTTACCTGTGGCCACACACTTTGAGGCACTCCAGCATGACCTCATGCACAGCCACAGATGCTTCAAGTTGTACCTTCTCCATCATGGGCTTATCCTTGGGTCACAACCCAGTTAGGGGTACTCCTGCTGTGGCACGGATGCTTTGGGATGTCTTGCTCCTGTGTGGACTCATCCACCAGTCACTGTCTCTTTGACTCAAGTTCACACTGGAGTTCCAGTCTGTTCAGTGCAGCAGCAGAGAAAGAGCAGCAATGCCCTGGCCATCGGCCAGCCCAGGAGCATCACCGTTGCTGTTATCAGAATGTTCCCAGGCTCAGCAGAGTAGGATGATCAGCAGCAAAGGCAAAAAGCAGCCACTAATGAGCACTAGACTCATGAACAGTAAGGCAAGCAAGCCTTGTGGAAAGCACAGGAGCCTGCTAATTAACAGCTAAGTNGGTGGAGTTGGGTGAGGAGCAGAGAAGGCCTTGGCTCTGTGTCAGCCCTGCTCAGCAGGAGCCAACCATCCCTGGGTTACCAGCACCAACCCAAACCACAGCCCTTCATGGCTGCTGAGAAGACGATTAACTCCACCCCAGCCCAAACCAGCATGTTCACATGGCGCAGAAATTCCAGTTTATCCAAGTGAGAGAGAAGGAAACCTGCAAAGTAGCTGGTGTTGTAGCAGGGGAATCCAAGAGTACGTCACTTACTTATTCAGTATATGGTAGGATGACACATCTAACGTTACTTTTGATGTCCCGTGAAAAGGCTTCTTTTTATTGGCGTTTTGCTTTCACTGTCACTTGAATCTGGTGAAAGGATGATGGGAGCTTGGCAGGAGCCGGGTACCGGATAATGCCGCAGTGTGAGCTGTCCTAACTCTGACCTGCTGCCTTTCTCAGGGTCAGCAGCAAAGGCGGGGGTTCAGCAGTGGGGCAGCTCAGTATTCCTCAAGAACTGAGTGAGAACGGCATGTCCATCTTTTTTTGGATGCTTGTGGCTTTCCTCGCGTCTGTTTTGGGAAACGCGCAGGTGCTGAATTGTCACAGCGTCTCAGTTCTCCCTCATTTGATTGGGATTTCACTGGCAAGTCACTGGTGTGACATTAGGAAAGCAAACTGCTGAGCTTATTTATGCTCATGTTTATTACTGCTCCAGGTATATCAAAGGGACTTGAGGTGAAGAGACGGGGAGCTGAGGCTGTTTGCAGGAGGGTGTGTAGAGAGGGGTTATTTTCTTAAAACCAGGAGTTTATAAACAATTCTACGTTGTAAATTTCTCCATTTTCACTCACATACTTTACCACACAGAGTAGCGATGGCATCCTTGTATCTTCTACAGCTGGGTTTTTTTAGCAGGCTACCTACTCATGTACTTAACAAAAAGCTGTGCTGCCTTCTATCCAAAAAGCAGTGGTGTAGTGGGAGACCAGAAATGGAAGTTGGGCCTCTTACATAGGTTGAATGAAGAAATAGTGATGTTCATCTGGATGGGATGCGTGTGATGGATGTGATGCATGTGTTTGACAGTAAACCACCCATGTCTACACTCCTTCTTGTGGTATTTTTGTCCTGTTTCTATGCTTTTCTCCCTGAAGGTATAAAGTCTTCAATTGTAGTTTGTTTGGCAAATTTAGACCTCTGAATGAAAGGTCTCACACGTGCCAAATGTATTTAAGAAAACAGAATCCACTCTATGCCACATGTCTAACGATATTTGGACCAGGTGGTGCAACCCAAAGGAAAATGCAGAAAACTAGGTTTCTCACCTCAATAAATGCACTTCAGGAGACCAAAAGAAGTGTGTAGTGGTTCAGCCTATTAAACTGAGAAATGGCTAACAGCCCTCGATGCATAAACTTTAAATGTCAAGTGAGGAAATATTACTTGGGTGGTATTAGTCATGCCAGAGCTTGAATGTATTGTCTGGTTTTGATGCTTGCAATGTTCTAGCATGTGGAGGAGAGAAGAAAAGGAAAACCTGATAAAAGCACAGAAGGTGCTGGTGAATGGCAGCTGGAGTAATTGATGGAGTACTAGAATGGTGCTTTGCCAGTGAGAAGAAGGGGATTGAGTTAAAGCTTGTTCTCACTTGAAGTCTTTGCATCAAGACATCCTATTGCAAGTTATATTAGAGCACAAGCCTGAGGGTGAAATCCTACATTGGGTTCCATGGTGTGTCAAATCACTGATCTGAGTGGGTTAGAGAGGTGTCTGACACAGAACTTCTACCTTTGGAGTCAATGAGGAAGAGTTTTGCTAGGGTGATATTTCACAGGGGTGCCTTTTAGAAGACATGTTTCTTAGAACTTCTCGGGAGAGGATTTTGCCTTCCTGCCATCGAAAGATAACTTTGGAGATTATGAACTGTAGGAAGAATATTTGGCAGGTTGTGAGGATACAGAAGCTTCACTTAGCTACTGTAAGGAAAATAAACTTTCCCAGAGCATAGCACAGTCACAGTAACACTTGCAGTGACAGGCTTTCGGATGTTCGTAAGCTCTAAATTAGAAGATGTATTCTTAACTGTGTTAAACTTGGCCTGTTCAGTTTGGGTAATCAAAGGGTTAAGATAACCTTAAGACCTGTATCTAAAGCATGCCTGCTATAAATCGGTGTTCATATTTAGGAGTCAGATGAAATCTTGATACAGAAAGCTGCATTTTGGACTGCAAATTCCAAAGGTAGGCATTCCCAGTTGCACGTTAAAGATGCACTGAATTTTGACTTCCCACCGCACGTGTAAGCGTGAGGAGTGAGTTACGTAGCGTACCTGCTTGTTATCTTGAACGCCTCCCCTGCTCTGGAAATGTCAGTCCGGGCTGTGCACAGTCCTCTTAGGGAGAAACTGATCATTTTCTAAAAGCTTTTGTTTTGAAGTTGCAGCAGGAGATAAGACAGCTTGTTTTGTTGGCAGATCAGAAGCAATGTGTACAACCTGGGAGACTTCACAGGGCCACTGCCTCCTCGGTTGAGAGGGTTTTTCTTGTTTTGTGCTTTCGGTGGGGTTTTTGGGTGTTTTGGTGGGGTTTTTTCTTAAGGTTTCTGATCAAAGTGTGCTAAAGAAGTCAACAGTAGATTTGATTAGGCTTTTCCTCAAAGCATATTAATATTAACAATGGATAATTGTTTTACCCATATGGTAGGATGGATTTCCCTCTGTCTTTCACATAACCCTCACCCCTCCAGCTCCCTCCAAGTCCCTTGGATGTCTCAGGGTTGATGAACAAGGATCCCATTCAGGGGTTGTGAAGCAGCAAGCACATCCTTCCCACCTCGAGGCAGGACCTGCCTTGAAAAATGAGTTTTAGAGCTTCAGTGAACTAGATTGCTGCTGTTGTTGTTGTTGCTTACTTTAACTGTCTGTGGGTCTGTCAGCATTAAAAAAATAATTGATTTCGGTGTTAAATGAGTAGGCTTAGCTGTCTGGCCCAAAGGACTGAAAGTTTCTGTTGTCTGTTAATTTTAAGACATTCCTCTCCCTAGTGTTGAAAATATACTGCTTTGTTCCTTGCCACACATGCATACAGTATTCCGAAGGATTGGAATAAAGGAATACTAAATAGACTTTGTGAAATTGCTTTAGGTGCCTTTAACATGGGTGGACCCCAGTTTAAATGTAAAATGTAATTATTTTGTTCTATAACTTCCACTACAGAAATTCTGGGGTGCTGTGCTGAACAAAACATCTTTAGCATTGCCTTAAAGTTGGTTTGGGCTTTTTTTTGACATTTATTTATTTTTTTGCTTTGTTTAATAATTAAAACACTTGGGATATTGAGCTCAGTCCTTTTCCTCCAATAAGCTGTTCCCAGAGTAACTGAGTTTTTAAATTCCATTTCAGTTGTATCCATTTCCAGTGAAATCAAATAATGGTTTTTTGATCGGCAGGACCTGTTAACGTAAGGCATCCAAAGTCACGCCACCTGAGAGTAGTTCTTGCATTGATAGTTACATCTGAGTGTTAATTTGTAGTGTATTTTTTCTTGCTCTTTGTAGGAGATCAGCTGTTATCTTAAAGATTTTGTATGACAGCTATATTTTTTTTTGTAAAAGTCACCTTAAAGTATCCATCTTCATTACATTGGAGATGAAATCTGAAAATACGTTCCTGGAATACCTGTGGGGACCATGGTCTGTCTGTAAAATGTCGTAAGGCAGCCAGTAAAATGCTTCCACAGCTCAGAGGCAGAATTCACTGGTTCCTGCTCTAAGTAAGGACGCATGAACTGGTTACTCTCATTCTGGCCACTGTGGCTGAGCGTGGCAAGTGCCGCAGTACCGGTGAGAGTTACAGGCAGTATCTAGTGATGTGAGGACCAGAACTTGCTGCTTCCAGAAGCCTGTAGAGAGGCTGTTTTGTGTTTGATAGGTGTGCTACAGAAACCCCTTGAAAACAGGCCTTCCAAGAAAGGCAGGTCCATTTTGTTTTCCCTGTGGAAGCAGGTTCTGGAAAGCTAAGGGCATGTACTGGAGGACAGACCGAGTTCCTTTGGTAAGAGCAGCATGTTGGTACGAATTGCCAAGAGTGTGCATTGCCACCTTTTCACAAGAGCTTGATTAGTTCCCTTGGGGTGTTTCCTTTTGATAGCTGCCCAAAATGAAATATCTGAACAGGCCAGCATAAGCTTACTTCAAAGAATAAGAGCTCAAAGAGTCTAATCTTGGCTGCTGAGAAGCTTATACTAGATCAAGCTTTCAATAATGATGGCAAACTAGCGAGCTTTTTTGAAACACTTTTAACTGGGGATTCACTGAAGAGGTAGAGAGGCAAATGGTCTTGAGAGACGAGAGGGAATGAAATCGTCTGGGTTTGAGAGTCAGCTGGTGAGCCAGCATGCTGCTTCTGATGGACATAAGGACTCCAGACCCAGGGGCTGGTCTGTAGAATTGTATGCTAGACTTGTAGCTGTATCACTAGAGGTATGTACTAGTCCCCTGCTAGGGAAGGAAATACTTCAACCATGGCACAGACAGACCCCTTTGTGGACTTAAACAGGTTTGATTCCTGGAAGTGGCATGGATTGGCTTTGGTTTGTTCCAGTGTTCATTTTCTGCTGGGAAGATGGTCCATATCTCCATCCGTAAGTCCTTCCCATGGGACTTTACCAGCCTTGGAGCAAAGCATTTATCTGCTTCTCTGAGAGAAGAACACATGAGCTAGGTGGTTTTGGGGTGGTTACATCTGTTCAGTTCTCTTTTGAGAACCAGCCTCTTCTCCTTTCTTTCCGTGCTGTGGGAAGCTTCATACTTGGAGATGAAGGCCATACAAAATGGGGGGAGTGACTGGTAAACTGCAGGGGTGTGCTGCCAGTCAGAGGGGTCTCTACAGGCCAGAGAAAAGGGTTGATAAGAGTCTCATGAAGTTCAGCAAAGGGAAATGCCAATGCAGAGAGAAAACCCCATGCCCCAGTACAGATTGTGCGCTGACCAGCTGGAAAGCAGCTTGGCAGGAAAGATCTTGGGGGCCAAGACCCGGCAATTTGCAGCAAAGAAGGTCAACAGCCTCCTGGACTGTGTTAGGAGTTGTGTTGCCAGAGCACTGAGGGAATTAATTCCCATTTACTGAGCACTGGTGAGACACTTCTGTGTTCCTGGGTCTAGTTCTGCGCTCCCCAGGGCAGGAAAAAGGTGGTTTAGTTACCACTTTTTCTTGGGCTTGGAGCAACAGAGAAGTAAAAGTTTTAAGCACTTCCACTTATAAGCAAGGAGAAATGGGATCTGAGACCCCCTTGAACTAAGTTCTTTATGAACAAGACGAAATTCAGAATATTGTCCTGTGGCTCCATTACCACCCTGACAGTCTGGAAGACTCCCGTGAGGTGATGCCATGATACAATTCGCTACATCTTTTATTGGAGACACTAGTGGTGAGCAGACTTGGTTTGGGTAGGGAAGTGCATGTGGAAAGTTTATTGATCTATTGAGGAACTGTCTTGACATTAATTTCTTAGAGTTGAAAGATGTTCTTTGTGCATGTGGAGTTTTTAATCTGTTTATTGGAGAATTTTTTTCCCCAATGTCAAAATGGTTCATCTTGTAGCTTTGTGGCTGGTTTAAACTCATGGGCTTCAGCCTGCTGCCATTTTCTTAGTTGGTTGGGCAGCTGAAGGCTGTGCCTCTGTCTTCCACAGAGCAGGGGATACTGGGGCCCTGTTGTGAGAGACTGGGGTAGCAGCAGCTGCTAACACGAGAGGTGCAGGAGGCCGTTTGGTCACTGCTGTGTGGTTAAGGATGGGCTCGAAATGTGAGCTGCCAAGGTCACTTAAGAGCTTGAGCTGGGAAGAGCTCCAAAACTCAAATGTGGATCGTAGTCTGCCAGGGCTTGGCAAACGTGTTGATGAGCGGTAAAAGGATCAACTCAACAAGCAAACTGGGGTAAAATCACTTCTTTGCTCCAGAGGTTGCGGTGAAGATTCATCTGCTTGGGAGAGGAACCCACAGAGTTTTTTATCTGCTGGGAGTGCAGAGTGTTCCCGCAAATAATACAGGGAGTTCAAGGAACGCAAATGTGCTATTAAAACCAAACAATGTCCAGATATTGGGCAAATATGGAGCATTGTGGCAGCTGCTCTGTAAGTACTGACAGAAAAGGAAAACACCACTGCTTTAGTTCAGAGATCTTCCTCTGATTCTAACAGAGTATTTCATGATAAAGCTTCTGCTGCAGGAACTGCTTGTTACTTGCAGCAGCAGTGCCCATGTGTGCCAGTAAGCATCCTGAAGTCATCAAAGGGACACTTACAGTCCTTGTGCTGCTGAGCAGGAATCTCCCACCACTCCCGAGTGCGTGTGCATCTGGAGCGTGCATCCATCTACAGCACCTCTTGAAGAAATAGAGATAACAAAGAGAAATATCCCTGTTCTGTTTCTTACTAGTTCGTACTGTGATGGTTAACTTGGGAGATGGAATGCTGCTGTGAAGGGAAGTAGATTTCCTTTTTGTGGCTGGTTTTGGTTCAGTCACTACACATAGGGACAATGAGGATCTTTCAATTAGTACTTAAGGAAACAACACCACAGATTTCCTCTGTCGTCGTGAAACAGGGCTTTTAAGGTACAAAACAGTGGTGATTCATCAAGTTATGAATTGCGTTTCTTTCAGATTAAATATGTTTGTGTGTTGGAGGTAGCCGACTCTTGCTCAGGGCTAAGTGAAACTGGTGGTGCTTGTCTAAAGAGGTCTTGACTCCCAGATGGGTGCTTGGCAGACATAGTTGACCTACTTTAGCTCTGACCTTGATTTGCTCAGAGGTGTTTATGTACTCATGATCAGCTTTGCTGCATGATTAAGCTGGTCACGTGTCATCTAACTTTTTTTTTTTAGGGGATGAACAGTAAGATTTGTTTTCACTGTCTGATTAGCCTTGTTGCAGGGGGTTGGAGGAAGATCAAATGAAGGGAGGGGACTCCTGAAGGAAATAGCCCCAAACAGGCTGTGGAGAGACACTGTCACGTGATACAGTGACTGAGTATTGTTTGGTTCTCAGCTACTGGGGAATTTAATCAAGGATTGGACTAGATGGCATTTTTTCAAGTAGATCCTTGGACTACTTTGGCAATAGGCTGGGTATTGTAGACGGAAGATTTGAACGTTGCTTATCTATAGAGGTAACTTCTGTGCTCCTTCTCATAAAGGATTTTTTTGAGCCGTTGAGTAATGAGCAGCCGGGTGCTGAAAAGACAGTAAAATACTCACTTTTCCAGAATTTTAAGAAAGCCTTGGAACAAACCATTTCTCTGAACTGTTCACTGTTACAGTGAGGCATGCTGGTTTTTGCTCTGATCATTGGGTTGACACTTTCTTAACCTGAAACATCATTTCAAGACACATGCTTAATTCTTAGCTCCTATCATGCTAGAATGTAGGACTGTGGTTGTTAGAACTGGGATGTGCATTTGGGACGTGGCAGAGAAAGGGCTGACTTGAAAAGAGATGGTGAATTCTGCTTTTTATGTAACTGCTATTTTGTTCTGCTTAAATGGTCAAGACACTTAAAATAGCTGCTTTGAAACTATCAAATATAGACACAGTCATTGGCCAGTGTAAACAGAAGCATTGTAGGGAGTTTGATGTGCCAGTACTTTTATCACTGGATTCATAGGGCTTAACCACAGGCCACACTAAGTTTAGCTATAACTAGGTTCTGCATGTGAGCAGAGGTTGTAGATAACGCTTTTGGATATGAACTAAGCACAGAGAAATGGTCAGTGACTGTGATCTAGCTGGTGGCTTGTAAATTAAGCTGCAATAATCTCATAAACCACAGAAACATAATTACGTTTGTAGTTGGTGGATTACTTTGAGTAAGAGAGGCAAAGCGGACAAGCAGGGTGATAGAGGTGAGATAGGAAGAAAATCAGGCCTGAGCCACAAAGTAAATGTGTTGCTGCGAGTGAAAGCTTTGGGAGGTAAACCGTGGGTATGGATTCAGTGGCAATTTATAATGTGACTGCACTCATTTCGCTGTTGTCAGTGACCTTTTGGTGGCGTAACTTGCCTCTACCAGTATGCCCACAGATCTGCAAATGCCTGACTCTGTTTTCAGTTTTGAGAAAGGCCTGCAGAGGAGTTGTTGGGTAAGATGGACAGTGAGCCCTCAGCAGCAGGTTGGATGCTCTGCTTCTAGAACATCGAGCCAACGAGGGGCTGGTGATGTTAATGCAGTGACTTGCCTGACCTCTGTTTTAAGAGGAGTGATTCTGACTTGTATTGCTGTAACAGGACTGGAAATTTAGATAATTTAAACTTCTGAAATAAATTCTAATTTTGCTTGAAGAAAATGATACCATTGACTTTGGATTTTGTGAGGTTTCTGTTGGCTTATGACTCTTAACGTGCCTATGTGATTGAACAGAATTCATTCTGATGCGGTCACGTTGACACGTGCTTGGCTTGTGAACTTTTGAGAGTGCAGTGGGAGCTTGCTGCTCTCCGTAGATGAGAAGCTCTGCTGTTGTGACAGGTGGGAAGGCAGTCATGATGTTCACAGGCACATTAACCAGGAAACAGTGCATCTGAGAGACTTTCAAGGCTTTTTCCAAGTGGGAGACTTAGCAGAGTTTTTCAGTCTTGCACAGAAAGCTTTGCTGCATAACTTGTTTTGTGACAGTAAGGCAAGGACATCCACCTGCAGACTACTATCTAAGTCTACAGTATAGGTGGGAGACACAGTTGAGAAGATGACTTATACAATGGGGTGTGGATTTTATTTAAAGGCTTGAAGCTTGCAGAATAGAACAATGTTTAACATCCTTACCTTTGAAAATGCCAACTGCTGTCCAAAATAATAATCCAAGTCCAAACTGTTTACTGCTATGGCCACCGTAAAAGTGAGGCAGCCAGGAGTGAAGGGATGAGGCTGTCCTTTGCACTGCAGCAGCAGTTTGATTCATTCTGGGAGCATCTGACAACAAATCGTGTTCAGATCTGGTCGTTGTCTGTGAGTGGTGGGATTTTGTGCAAAGACCAGAGAATGATAAGCAGGACCCAAAAGGAATGGATGCTGAAGAGATTCCTTCTGTTCCAAAGCTTGGTCCATGGGAGATGCACATCTCAGCAATACTTTTGATGACAGATAAAGCTTCTACATTTTATAAGGAAGTTAAAATTTGATCCTGGGGGAGGAAACATCTATTTGCTGTTGTAAACTGTGTTTAAAACAAATGTCCCAAACAAACTTGTTTGGAAGGTGGTTTTTAAGCTTACTGGTTTTCTTTCCATTCAGGTATTTGAAAGCACTGGGCTACCAGAATATGAGGCATGGAAGAGTTTTAAGGTGATCAGCTGCTTTAGGCTGAGCATCATCATCTGTCCCCAAGTGGATTTAGGCTTCCGAGACAGGCTTTCAGGTAAAAGCTCCCCTGTTTCACAGCTGATCCCATTTAGCAATGTATAAACTTTTCAGATGGTTTCTTCCAATAGTATAATAATTTGCAATTTAGAGGATTAAAATGCCTATGTTTTGGATGGAAAAGCTAATTAGATTTGTTTGTGGCTTTAACTAGTCTTCTCAGACCATCACTGAGTTATTATTTTTTATTTGTGGAGTCTGTCATCTTAGAGGTGTTTATTTAACCTGATTTTCTATGGAATTCTTCTGATTTTGGTTCCATGGAATTAGAACTCTCAAAACTTAAGAATTTTGATAATATGGCCTTCAAATGGAGAGACACACTAAAACCAGTGTCCCCAGTCAGTAAGAGACAGACCTAACTTATGCTTCATTTATGTTAGGGAGAAGCAGGTGAATGGTCAGTTAACAAAAGATAAACCCAGTTCATTTGAAGATCACACTGATAGTTTCTTTAAAAACAGTTGTGTTAAATAATGGTCATCGTTTGTGTGCAATACTCAACACACCAGGAACTGGAAAAGGAGAAATGGCCTATTATTGGTTTTATAGCAAAAAGAAAAAATAGAATTGTGTTTTTTGTGGTTTTTAAGAATATTAACTTTGAGATCTAAGGGGTTTTGAGGGGGTTAAAAATATGTAAGGTTCTGCTTCTATTAATGCAGTGGGTTTCTGGGTGGTTTTTTTCCCCCACAATGTTAGACAATCCAATGGCAGACCAAAGGATGGACATATCTTCTACAATTAGTGACTTTATGTCACCAGACCCTGCTGACTTGATCTCCAGTTCCCTTAGCACATCAGGAATGGATTGTAACAGGAAAAGGAAAGGAAGCTCGACCGATTATCAGTAAGTTGGATTTCTCTTTGCTATATAGAGGTTGTAACACAACAGTACAGTGGGAGAGGTGTTAGAAATACTTAGAGCAATTCTAAAATAACCTTTTCTTGACAACCTGTCATAAAGGTTTAAATAAAAAAAAGTATTATGCACTAAGAGGAAATTTTGTTATTAAATAATAATAATCAAGCCTTCATCTCAGCACAGCTAGTATTGAAGGCAATCAGATTGGGTAAGGCTGAGGAAAGAAACCTCTGGCTGGTGAGGGGGGAAAATTAGTGCTGATGAAATACAGAATGGGAAGGTTGATTACACTGACCATTTACATAGGAAATAGAATGTCTGACTAGCAGGAGGGAAGATAACAAATCCATTAAAAAGCAGAAACGAAACTGGGAATAGTTCCTTTTCTTCACCTATTTTTTGACTTTTTAGTCACTTCCTACCAGTGTCCTGCCAGCCTTTGCCTGATGAAGCTGTTTTGGTCTCCCAGTTGAATATGAATCTGAAAAGTCACCGGATAGAGGCAGTGACTTGTTTTCTTCTGAATCAGTGGTAGAATGTGGGTTTTGTTTGAAGAAAGCTGCTTCTCTTGAAGGGAAACTTGCTAATAGCAGTGCTCAGACACCAACTCTACTTTAGAACAGTGAAGGTTGTAGTAAAGTTTACAAATTTCCAAGTCTATAATGTCTTCTGTGCTAGGTACACCAAGACCAACCTGCTTACTCTAATTCACTGTGCAAAGCTCCTGTGTGGTGTAACTTTACAAAGTGTAGCTGCAGGGTAACTTGTGAGTAGGTCCTACCCATTATTAGTACAGCTACGTAGTCCATTTTTATGTAATGCAGCATAAAATTTATCATTGTGGGCCTTTGGATTGTTGGTGGTTCTTCTTACAGGCAGGGGGAGAAGTTTTAATCCACCCTGATCATGACAATTAAGAACTAGGTTCCTTGTGCGTTAGGAGAACTTATGCACAAAGCTTTAAGTGCTGTTTAAAAGACCACAGGCATACTGCATGCCTACCTTCTCTGATCTGCATCCTGAAAAGCACATGACTCCATTGAGTTAAATTGACTACTAGGAAAGTCGGTGAACAGCCTCGAGCGTATCAACTTCCCCTTCTCTAGAAGGGATTACTCCATCTTATTCTCCTGGGTGGGAAGCATTGCTAAAGTTCTCTTTCCCAAAAGACAGACTGATTTTGTAAAATTCTGGTTGTGTGTTGATTTTTTTAACTATGTGAAAACACTGTTTCCTTGAATCCTGAGAAAAATAAGTTTATAACAGCTGTCCTGACAGCACAGCTCAGGTTGTGTCACAGAGGAAATGGCACCTAGGAAATATTCCTCTTTTAAACTAGAGCTTAAGGTAAACTTCCCTGATCCCTCCTTCTGGATGTATTTATTGGTACCTGTTCAGAAATGCTACTGTTGGGCTTTTGCTGCCTGTTAACAGTTTATTTTTCACATATATGGTCTGAGTGTCCAGTTTTAGGCTTCAGTTGCCGCTGAAGTCAGGGAATGAGGAAGGCAGAACCTGACTAGTTTAGTGTCTTTGTTCACCTCTGAAGGACAAGGCAGCGCATTGATCGGCTGTGCTGTCAGCTCTCCACACCATCTTCTCAGTTCTTCCTCCTGCCACTCCCCTGGGAAAATTCCTGTCCAGCCTGTTCTCCACTATGGTCAGTTCTAGTCAAATGCTGGAGCCCAAGACTTTGTGCACAGGTCTATAAACAGTTAATTTCTCTTCTTGGGCACAGTGTTTTCAGTTGAGATGTCAGATGCTAAGACAGCAAACTATCCTGAAGCATTTGTGCCTTAACCTTGTACCTCTTTTAGATGTTGCTTTCTGGGTTTTTCTAAGGTTAAAATGAATTTTGTCACAACAAGCATCCTGTAGATAAAGGTGGCATCCCAAGTGGAAAAGTGATCCCTCATTTTTCTTCCTATGTCCTTCTCTAGACATGTGTGCTATTTATTTGTGAGCATCACAAGTGCTTTAAGCCATTAAGACAGTAACTCAGATGTACAAATTGAGAGATGAAGAAAACCTCTAGCTTTATTCAGACTCTGCGGAGCGGCGAGGGAAGACGCGGTCAATCAATGGGATTGATAAGCGAACTTTGTTTATTAGCTGTCAGCGCAGTGCTTATACACAGTCACCTCATTAGTAGTCACACCTGTCCATCCTCTCTTGGTTCAATCCACAGGGTCTCTTAGCATGACCCAACCCCTCTCGCGGTAACAGAAGGCTGCTACTTTCTCATTCCACAATATTCTATTACTGTACAACTTATCAGCTCAAGGTCATGCTATCCCTGTAAGTTTCTTGCAAGGATTGCAGCTGGGCTTAACAGGTTGCTTCAGATGACATTTCTCTTAGAGGTACATGACCCTTGTCTTTTAGCCATTCTACAAGACGACTCTTTCAGAAAACTTACCACAAAGATAACTGCTTTAAACGTGCAATGAGTAAATATGAAAGACCATGTTTATTTAAGAAGCCTAATGTCCAATGTTGAAGAGGAATAATTAGCATGTTAATGGCTAATATGAGAAGATTTTTGAGAAAGCTTTTATCAAATGTAGGCTCCGAGCATGGTGAAGTGCTATTTCAGATCACTTGACAGTCTTGAAGTGATGCCAGCAGATTGCACGTAGAAATTCTGTTTAATTTCCTTATGATAAAGTCTGTATAAAGTTCAGAATTAGGACTTTAGTACTGACTGAAATAAAATGTTCATCTGTCCTGCCGGGCAGAATTAAAACTGAGAAACCTGGGATACATTATTTTTTTTATTATTATTATTTATTTCTGGCCTTGGAGACCTCTGAGATCCCATTATAAATAGTAATTTCTAAATAACCCCAAGGGCAACATGCATAAAACACAGATCTTTCCTTTCTGAAGATGAAGTAATATCTCAATGATTTGTATTAACATCATTTGAGTTACTTGTTATACTCATTTCTCCAATTAAGTGTAATGAGCTATGCTCTCTTTTCTTAAAAAGCAGAACTATTCTTTCAGCAAGTAGATTAATTTGGACAAGCTTGTTTCCTTGGAATACCTCCACTGCAGTTGTCTTATTTACATTGTGCTTTTCATTTCAAATAGAATATAAATTAGCTTGAGAATTTCAGCAGAACAATCTAAGACATTCTTCTTATTTCCTATACATGGTGTACTTTATTTTTCTTTCTTTTCAGACTTGATGGCTTTCCTTTTGAGTAAGTATAAATATTTTAATAATTGGCTTCACTTGAAAAAAGTTGCTTGGTGGTTTTCATTGCCTTTCCCTCCCATTTACTTAAAATTTGCAGGTAAAATTAAAACCAGAATAAGCCAGGCTTAAGGGCATCCATTTAAGCAGAGTTTAGAGATTTATATGTTTATCAAAAATTCTCTTCTTGATTTGCCTAACAGTGCTGCAGCCATTCAACAACGTTTTTTACCAGAGGTGGCTATGAAAACTTGCACTTTCCTTATTTCTGTACGGTTCTAAAAATCAAAATTTGCAATTCTAAAAATTACAATTCATGATTCTAAAAAATACAATTTATGATTCTGAAACATAATAAGGGAGATCCTTTTTATTCTGCCTGCCTCCTTCTTGACTTTTTTTTTTTCCCCACGTTGAGACAAAAATAAGCCATGTATCTACACTGGAAGTTGTCATCATTTAATGGTTAGTTCCATACAGTCTCTCCTTCTGTCTGTGAATTTATCCATCTCCAGTGGTTCACGGGTGTAGATTTATTATTGTCTCCTACCACAAAATCAGCTACCCTAAGGCAAACTAAGGTATAGAACATGCAGGCATCTGCACAGAGTAATTCAGGGCAGTTTGTGAATTTGATGCTAGGCGTTTTGCTAACTGCCTCTTGTTGATCTTCTGGCTCTAGTAAATGCAAGTTAGTAACCCTGTTCATGATGAAGGCATGAAAAATGTCTGCTTTGATATGTCGTTTTGGTTTTTTTCCCTCTTTAGTTAACTGAAAAACACTTGTAGAACAGATGATGTCTTTGAACTGCAGCATGTTCTACTGTCAAACACATCAAACTGTGCCATTTTGTTAGCTCCAAAGGAGACACGACTCAATATTACAAAAAAAAACACACAACTTCTTTAGTCCTTCCAGGTTCTCCCTTTTAGATACTTCTTGTATTTATGAATTTAAAGATGACGGGAATAATTTAGTTATATTTTCTAATAGTTTGATTAACACTTTGCTGATCCTGCTTAATTTGTGATCTACTGCTCTGTTCTGTTTCTGCAGGGAAGGTATGGATACAGATAAAGATGACCAGCATGGAAGGTACTATTGATACAGGCACTCAAATGTCGGTTCCACAGTACTGACCTAGCATCCTGTGTGTAGATACTTGTTTCCAGTGGCCACGTGTCCCAAATTCTTCCTTTGCTGGGACAAAAGCTTAAGATTGTTGAACAAATGAAAACAATCAAAAAAACCCAACAAAACCCCAATGTTTTGAGCCACGGTATCATAAATAATGATCTTTTCTGAAGAAAGGTTAAATAAATGTTCGAGTTTTAGGAAACTGATTTGAATGAGGATCAGGAGGTATGTAAGGTGCATTAAAAGAATTGGTTTTAGTGTTTCAGTGCTGTAACTCTGTGCTATCATTTCCCAACAGATTGGAGTATACAGACCAACAAGGCAGAATAAAAAATGCAAGGTAATGCTCTAAAGTATACATTTAAAAGCATGGTCTCTTGTCTTCTGCCACGTAGGGAACATTTGCTTGTGTTTCTTATCCTGAAAATAGGGGTTTTTTTTAGCTCTGACCTCTTATTTTTCCTTATCTTTGCACTGTTAACATTTTTCATGTATAAACTGCATATAGTTTTTGTGACAACACCAATTTAGTGAGTAACTCAGTTTTAGTCACTCCAGTACGGTTGCAGTTGAAATCTGTATGTTTCTGATTATGTTACATCCTTCAGCTTCTTTCTTTCACACTCAGTAGTGGGCTGGGAAAGTGTTGTGATTCTTTCACAGGGGAAAATATAACCCCAAAATTAAATTATTTAGTGTTCATCACCAGTTTTCCTGATTAGGAAGTGTTTAGTTCAGAGGTATCTGAAGTACTTCACTGGAAAGCTTTAGGATGAGTAGAAGACTTACATTGCCACGGCAAAAGGTAGCTTTAAATACTTAGTACATTCATACAGTGGACTGCTTTATTCAGTATTTATATACACTGGAGTTTGCTTCGCTGTGACCTTTATGATTCCAGTTCTGTTTCAGCATATCTGCTAAGAGCAAAAGTGCACAGCAGTGGAAATCTCCAGATGACTTCGTACAGCTGGGTGGATTGTTTTGGAGCTGAGGGTTCAGTGTAGCGTACGGCCAACATCAGAAGTGTTTCTGGTCAATTGGAACCATGTGCCTTTTGAACCAACCTTGCCTATTGCTTATACCTGTGCAATACCTATTGTTTGTACCTTAGACAAGAATTCTGTACGTGGCTGTCCTTATCAGGATGATAACTGGTAAAAACTCCCTAAGAGATAAGTTCACGTAGAGACTGTCATGTTTTACTAAGTTATGAAGAAATAATTGGAAGGGTTTTATTCCTTAATTTCCTGCTTAACATTTCTGATTCTGAGTCTAGACCCTAAATCAAGCAGACACCTTTTAGGTTAAAAGAATATGTCAAGGAACACCTTTATATCTCAGAAGGCATCTGATGACTGGTAACTCGATTATCAGGAGGACATTGCTTTTGTGGTTTTGTTATACTGAACCTGGGGATTTTTAATGTGACTTATTTTCTTACCTGTTTCTGTCTTCCTTCACCACTGTACTTCTCTAGGGAGGCTCACAGTCAAATCGAGAAGAGGCGTAGAGATAAAATGAACAGTTTTATAGATGAGCTGGCATCTTTGGTACCAACATGCAACGCTATGTCTCGAAAGCTAGATAAACTGACGGTGTTGAGAATGGCTGTCCAGCACATGAAAACATTACGTGGTATGTTGGTGGTGGAGGGGAGGGGGACAGGGCAGTACCGGAGGAGAATGGCAAAGTGATGTTTCCCCACAGCCATAGTTCCTCTCTCCCTTTCTTGCCCTTTTGTCAAAAAGGAGCACATTCATACATTTAGAGAGGGCTTCTCCCCCTTTCTGAGTATTTGCTGCCACTCCTTCATTTATAACTTACTGATTCATGGTCTTGTATCCTGATCTGACTGGAAAAAATGTGGATGAGAAGAGAATAATTTTTCATCACCTTCGCTAGATTCGACCAAAGCAAGGCAGCTGAGGCTGGCAGGTGAGGGAACAGAGGGTTTAAGTGGCAGCTCAAGCTGAATCTTTTGTAGCACTGAGCAGTGCTCTTCAGGAGGCAATGTGCAAAACTTGTTGGTAGAGAGGTTGGATTTTAGTTGTAAGTAATATTCCTACAGGAATTCTGAGGTGTTGTGCTCATACCTTTAGCTCCTTGTGAAAGGAGGGAGAGTACTTGGAAATATTTTATTTTATTCTTTTTAACCAGTTCCTGTTACAAGCACCTGAAAGGGGAACACCCAGGTTTGGGAGAGCTGGAGTTGTTGAAAATTCCTCTCTGTCCTAAAGCTTCATCTAAGGATGAATCTGTGCTTGAGTACAGTCAGGGATGATGATGAAAGCTTAAGCATTCAAGAAATAAGCCCCTGAGAAAAGATGGTGATGCAGCTCATTTGAAGAAAGAGTCACTGTTCCAGTTTCTAGGAGACATGGTGTCTTCCAATCCTATTTATCCTGGTGCTTCTGAAAGGTTTCACTTTTTCTGCCACTGTCATTTGATTAGCTTAGTAATTCATAGCACTTCAGTGGTTGCTATTTTGACTCTCTTGCCTTTACGAAGGGAATAGAATGAGAAGAATCACTCTTTAATAAATAGCTGCCTCATTTGTTGCTAATTCGGGGCTTTTTGCCTTGTAAGATGATGTCATTGTAATGCTGCTTTTTTGTCTTGGGTGTGGAATGAGTGAACTGATTTCTAACTCCCTAAGCGATCAGGTCATGTAAACAGATTGTCACATTTTACTAAGTTATAAAGAGAAAAAAATAATTTGAAGGGTTTTATTCCTTAATCTCCTATTTTTAATTTCTGATTCTAAGCCTAGCCCCTAAATCAAGCAGACAGCATTTAGGTTAAAAAAAGTGTGTTAAGGAACACCTTTGTATCCCAGAAGGCATTTGATTTGCGTTACAACGGAAGGCAGTATTTGTGTTTGAGCAGAACAGCATTACCTTTTTTAAAGTACATCCCGAGAGAGCTCATGTTGATAGTAAAACAAAAGCATAAAGCAACTTTCATGTTAAAGAACACCCACAGTCAGTAACAGTGTGAGAGGAGCCGGAGGAAGATTGCTTATTAAGTTTGTGATACGAGGGCTGTTTGTTCTTTCTCTTTAGGTGCTACAAACCCATATACAGAAGCAAACTATAAGCCTGCTTTTCTATCAGATGATGAATTAAAACATCTTATTCTCAGGGTATGTTTCAAGTTTTAATTAAGATAATGGCTGTGAATAGAACTCTCCCCAAGCAAAATGCCAGTATTTTTCTGCCTTTTATCTTAGCCTAAGAATGTTCTGATTGTGGAGAGGGATGAAGAAATCTGCAAGACTCCTGGATAAAGTCAGTGGCTTTTAATGATGGCCAGTGTCTCTTAATTTAAGCAGAAAGATTTAAGAGGACGCTCTGATATTTTGATAGTCACCATCAAAATCTTCAGTTATTTCTTGGAATTAACCGAAATTCCAGAATTGTTTTCTTGCAGACTTTCTGCGAGGAGCTACCTTGACATGATTTTCAGCACACAGTAATATAATGAACTCCTGGTTTTGAGGTCGCTGATGTAACACGACTTAGTATGTTGGGCTGCTTGCTGCATACTTCTTCTGTAGCGTGAGGAGTGTACATAATTGGTTCAATAGTTCAGCTCCTCTAGTAGCTTGTGGACTTTGTGAAGCACTGCAGTGTCCAGATGCAGCATATGCAGAATTTAATTTCTGCAGCATCGTGACTCTAAAGTTACAAAATTAGGGCCTAATCCTGCATGCCTGTATTATGTGATGAAAAAGAGTACTGTTGAAATGGGAATTACCTCTAGACACATAAATAAATAGCCAGGTTATACTTGCTTTCTAAAAGAGGAACTATGGAATAAATACAGTTAAAATAACATTTTAATTTGAAGACATTATTAAACGTAATCATAATATTATTGGACAAGACATGGATTCTTTCTTCCCACAAAAGTGATTCTACATTCTGGGCACGATGCCCGGAATGATGCCAGAAATGTTTGTAGATTCAAAAAAAAACTTTACTGTAATTTTGTATCTTGCTTGTTGACTCAGTTATCTCTAAATGTTAAGACAGCTCTCTTAGTGCAGAAATTCTACTGCATACAAAGGGTTTTTAAAGATTCTAATGATGCAGTGAAGATGTATAACTTAGGAATTTACTTTTGGTTTTTTCCTCCTCCTAATTAGGCAGCAGATGGATTTCTTTTTGTTGTGGGCTGTGACAGAGGGAAGATACTGTTTGTTTCAGAATCTGTCTTCAAGATCCTCAACTACAGTCAGGTATTCTTTTCCATTTTAAGTAATATTAGGCCTTAAAAGATTTTAAGCTTTTTCTTTTTTTAATGATTATGAGTTTCCATGGAGGGGTATTGATGTGAATAGTCTGGTTTGGAAGCTGAGTTTTGTTGCAAAGAAAGAGCTTTCCTCTGCCGTGTCATTAGAGAAGATTGTTTCTGATTTCCATTCAAACTGGGGGGGTGAAAAGGAACTAAATTTCCTTCCCTGATTGATGCATTTCTGATCAGGGATTTACCCTCAGGCTTTCAACAGCACAGTCTAATTAGGACTGTAAGCAAATATTGAAAAATCAGCCTGAGGTTCTTCCACGAGCTTCTTGTTAGTTTTTTGACTTCATTTTCTTTCTGTCTGTTCTGGTTTTTTACTTACGGATGTAAACTGGGAAGCAATTATACCACAGCCAAGTTCTTAATATATGCTAAACGTGAGGCTTAGCATGTACCATGCATTGTCTAAATAATATTCTCGATTATTTCTGTCATCTGCCCTTCTTACTAAATTCCCAAACTGTATTAGCCTCAAACGTTTTCCTCAGCTAGATTTAGTTAATTATATACTGAATACCTACTCATTATGAAAATGTTGAAAGACAACACTTGCAATTATGATATTTTCCTTCGAGTGTGTAGAGTATGAAGAGAGACTGAAGAGAAACCACAATATTTTGTAGGTCCTGGATTGAGCATGCGACTTGTGCACAACTCTTACTAAAAATACTGAAATTGCTACGTAATGTTTTGTCTGTGCAGTTAGTTATGACTACACACCTTCCATTCAGTTCTGGATCTCAGATGTTCCTTGGTTTGACCTCTATGTAAAATTGCTTATAATATATACCTCTATGTAAAAATGCTTATAATGGATGCCCCAGTTACTGTGATCTAACAGTTCTTTTAACTCCTGACTGAATGTTCAATCTCTGCAGAATGATTTGATTGGGCAGAGTTTATTTGATTACCTTCATCCTAAAGACATTGCCAAAGTGAAGGAGCAGCTCTCTTCTTCTGACACTGCGCCACGAGAAAGGCTTATAGATGCAAAAAGTAAGTAGTACTGCCTTTTGAGAACCTGCTGCCAGAGTCACTGCTGCCGAATGTTCACCCGATGTCACAGTGTGGGTCCGGGGAGGTGCCATTTGGGTTGGTGTCACGCCAAGGAAGTTTTAGCTTAAAGACAGAAAAAAGCAACCAAAGACAATATAGTGTTCCCCCTCCTGTCCCCCCACCTTAAAAAAAATCAATCAAAAAAACCCAGACAAGCAACAACAACATCAAAAAACAACCCCCCAAAAAAAGAAGCAAACAAACAGAAAAGAAAGTATGAAAGAGATACCTGAATGCAGAAACCAGTGGGTTTGGCATGCACTGCAGGATAGATGCAGTAGTTTAAGTGGCTCCATCCTCTCTTTTCTAGGCATCAAAGGTTTTATTTTTCCCTGAAAAACATACAAAGAATTTCTTCCAATCTGTCATTCTCAGTGGTCAGAATCCACTTGGTGTTGTTTTGGTGAACCTTTGCTGTTGGTCATCTTAGAGGATTCTTTTAATTTATTTATTTCTTATTGCTGTTTCCATCAGTGACCTCTCCTTCCTCTTCCAAAGTTTTTAACCTGGTCGTTGGAATCATTTCCTCCTCTGTCTGTTCCATTCTGGTATTTTAAAGTAGTTCTGTCTGTCTCCTGCTTTTGAGCTGAGTGGGTGTTTCATTCACTCATAACAGGAGTCTGCATTGCTTAAGTACAAGGTGGAATCTTACAACTGCAGATTTCCAGGTCATTAAGTCTTGAGTTTGTCGGGAGCAGAAATCTCTAGGATCTCATCTCAGAGAAGCCACCAGCTCAACTTCAGAAACTGAGAGAGATCATTCCAGGGCAGTGAGCCTAGAGGCTCCAGCTGGATCAACTGAAGCTTTTCTGGCTCCTGGTTTTGTCTGATTGTCAGGCACGTATATCCAGTGCTAGCTCCCTTTTTTTTTATGCCTCTGACAAAGTTAAGGCAAAAATAAATACTATGAATTACAGTCTTCCCATCTGCTATGATAGACTGATGGGTAGAATTTCAAGAACTCCTATTCTTAAAGAGTACCAGTGTGCACGTATGCATTTATTTTTACGTTGGCACGAGTGATGCGGGCACGGCTTGTCCTTTGACCACGGAACGGGTTTAGAGTGCGTGTGGTGCAGGTCAGCCTGACCTCCTTGAGATGACCTTGCTCAATTCTCATTTTAAGGGAGGCACACTTCACACTAAAACATTGGCATCCTTGTTTTCCTCCT
This sequence comes from Chloroceryle aenea, assembly GCA_013399075.1. Classification (NCBI taxonomy): domain Eukaryota; kingdom Metazoa; phylum Chordata; class Aves; order Coraciiformes; family Cerylidae; genus Chloroceryle; species Chloroceryle aenea. Next base: position 244,155 of record VWZY01003755.1, on the reverse strand, counting down.
TGCTTTAAACGCCCTAGAAGCTTTTGTACACGTTTATAGGTGGTTGGAGTAGGTAGCAAGCTGTGGAAAAGTTATGTGAATTAAGAGCCTCCATCAGCTTTTAGAGCACTGTCTCTTGGAGCTGCAGCTGCATCCCTGGTGTTGCTGATACCTGTGCTCCTGAGGCATGTCAGGCATCCTCATGGAGCTCTGCACCAGCATTCTGCTGTTGGCTCCCAGAGTCGACGTGCGTTTTGGCGCTGTGCTGCCCCGGTTACTTTCCATGGTAAGAATCTCTTGTGAGGGTATGATAAAGGTCAGGACTTGCTGCCAGGGCATGGGCATGGGCATTCACTTGTGTGAGGCTGGAGAGACTTCTTGCATGTAATTGGAGATATTGGGGATTTGCAGTCACTGTGTGGGTCACTGCTACCTGAAAAAAAATCTGTTTTCTAGAAACATGTGAGTTGAGATGGACCTGGAGTAGCACTGCCTCTTCTGCTCTCCATGTGCACGTCGTGCTGTCTGGGTGGGTGTTGCAAGCACAGAAGCACAGCATGGTAGGGGTTGGGAGGGACCTCTGAAGATCACTGAGTCCAGCTCCCCTGCCAGAGTAGTACAGAATTAGAGCAGAGCACTGAGAAATGCATCCAGACAGGTCTGGAAAGTCTGCAGAGAAGGAGACTCCACCTGTTGAGGGACTGTTTGAAGCACTGCTCTGGTCATGGGTAAATAATCTCTCTATTTTTAATTGGCTCGTTAGTGTTCAAAGGAATCACAACATTTATTGCAAAACCTGTGTGGGTCTGTCCAATCTTTTGCTAATCTTTGCATTTAGAACCTTGTGTTCTCAAGCTTGTGTCAATGTTTGACACCAGAAAGTGTAATCAGAAATTGTAATGTCAAGATGGCCAGTTAAGGCCTGTGGATATTCACCACCATGAGCCTCCAAAAGAAGACTTCTGCTTCTGAAGAAGAATATAAGATGACTTTGGTGCAACTCTCAGCAAAGGTGAAACATTGTACAGTTGAGTCATGCGATGAAAACATTTGTGTGCTTACCTTTTTACCTGGCAAAGAAAGCTTCCTTACCTCCTCTGTTTGCTGCAGCTGGACTCCCAGTGAAAACGGATATAACGCCGGGGCCATCACGACTCTGTTCGGGAGCACGACGGTCCTTCTTTTGTAGGATGAAGTGCAATAGACCTTCAGTGAAAGTAGAAGACAAGGATTTTCCTTCAACCTGTTCAAAGAAGAAAGGTAACAATTACGCGTTTTATTCCCAAATGTAACGGCTTTTATTTTTATACCATTTATTTTTTATGCAATTGCTCATTTGCAGGGGGTTAATTTTTTTTACATTTCTTGAACACCGTCAGTGTTTCTTGTCAAGAAATTTTCCCAGGCAGTTTGTGCTGACTGTTCAGTTTCTGTGGTTATTGCGACTTCTTCAGACATTGATCATATCCCGTTGACTCTTGACCTTTTAGCCACTATCTCCAGCAAAGGAGAGCTGTTACCTATTCTGTTTCTCTGCTCCGTGTTTGACAAAGTGATGTTTGGATGGATGTCCAACCTAAAAAATTAGTTTATTCCAAGCTCATCTCTATTATTGGTACATTCTGAGTACTGGAAACATGGGATTTCTACCCCAGAACTATAACATTGGTAATATTTATATTTTTTTGCTCTGCAGGGTATTATTCTAGACATGTTGCAATACATACTTGGTCCAAATTTGAAAGTTTGAATACTTTGGCTAATAGGTTTGGTATCAATTAAAGTGGAAAGTCACGTAGAGAAGAGAAGGCGATGTCCATGTTTTGTCTCTGCCCCAAGTACTTCCAGCTCGCTTCAGGCACAGCTTCACCCTTGGGTCGTGCTTTAGTGCTCATCCCTCAGGAAACCTGTTTGTGCATTTTTTTACTTAGCCTCTCTACAAAAGTCATCCTCCCTGCAGTTTTAAGGCGTATTGGGAAATAGGAGTGTGCCTTTCGGGTACCGACTGTCGCTTGTCACTGCCAGTCTCCACCCTCATCCCAAACAAACTGCGCCTGCTTTTGGGGGGCAGCCTCACCTTCAGTTGATAAAGGCTTCTTATTTATTTATTAATATAGAAATTCCCTCAAACAATCCTTTAGATATTCGCCGCCTGTGCTGAAATAATAAAATGTTGTGCAACTTCGACTCCAAGTTTATCAAAAGCAGCCTGGGTCTGAACGCTGGGGTGTTTCAGTCTAAACAGTGGTTTTGCGGAGGTAAATTGTTTATTGAGCTAGATCAGATTAGCTGCATTGAAGCTGAAGCTCTGAAAAATCCCTTAGTGACCAGCATCCCAGATTTCCTGGCTAAGAGAAGAGATGCATCATTAGCAGAGCAGAGATGAAGGTCTCGAAAGCGATACCCCTGACCTAACTGCTTTTTTTGGTTCTTTGTTGTTGTGTTTTGTTTCGTTTTTTCCCTTTTTACAGCAGACCGCAAAAGCTTTTGCACTATTCATAGCACAGGATATTTAAAAAGCTGGCCGCCAACAAAAATGGGACTAGATGAAGATAACGAACCAGATAACGAGGGATGTAATTTAAGCTGTCTTGTTGCAATCGGCCGGCTGCATCCTCACGTGGTCCCGCAGCCGGTCAACGGCGAGATCAGGGTGAAACCTACAGAATATGTTTCTCGACATGCGATAGATGGGAAGTTTGTTTTTGTAGATCAGAGGTAAGAATACTTGTCATAATTTCCGCAGTACGTCGCCGTCGGACACGGCTTTACTTGACAACTTTGCTTAAAGCAGTGTCCATGCTACTGAAAAAAGAAATGACTCTTAAGCATTTTGCTAAATCCTGACTGCCTGGTGTCTCTTGACTTTTGAGCCCAAGCTCCAGTCTGTTACTGTCTATTTATTTAGTTTTACTGGTTAACTAACTAAAAACCCAAACAAAAAATTATATATGTGATCCTTGGGAGAATGTGTTGTCCTGTTTTGAAACTGGACTTTACGTGTTGGTTGCTACTTTAACACTCCAAGGCTGTTACTGCAAAGGCTGCTTTAGGCTTTGACAGTGGACACATTTATTTAACTATATCCTTGGACACTGAGAGACACAAGAGCAGCGAGACATGACCTGGGACTTCCTTCAGAAGAATTGGCATCATCGGGAGAAATAAGGGGGTTGAAGAATGTTAATAGAAGTGTTAATTGGGTGGGTTAGAGAGGACTGATTTGATTCCCTTCCTTGGCAAGGTGAACTGAGACTGCCCTGGTGAGGTTCTTTCTGGTTGCCCTGGGGCTTAGGCTCAGTTGCTTACATTGTAGAAAAGCCCAAGCTCCAGACTCTTGACAGAATCTGCCTGCTGGATTTTTTTTTCAGGGGTATGTCTGGGGGAGTCAGCAGTAAGAAGAATCTTTTTTTTTAATGTTACCTATCTGGCTGGGGTTTTTTTGGTTGGCTGGTTTTGTTTTGGGTGTGTTTGAGTCTGGGGGTTTTTGTTTTGTTGTTATTGTTTGGTTGGTTTGTTTTAATTTAATTTGATAGAAAGCTTCTTAAAATACCAGCTCTTCAGCAGCAATGCTTGGAGCTGGTTCTGGGAGCTATGAGAGCATCCGCAGCCTTTCTGTTGCTCAGAGTTTTCCATTCTGTCATGGCAAAATACAGTAGTTTATGAACAAGTTTTACTTCCCTCTGATAGATAATTTTGAACTACTTCTAAAATAATACCTCAGAAAATGTTGACCTGTTGGATTAAATACATATGCTCTAATTTAATTGTTTTCAAGCTGTTGTTTACAGTCCTTGGAATGTGTATGCTACTTCAAAGGGCATTTTGAAAGGGAATTTTTTAGAAGACAGATTCATCTGGAGGCTTAGACTTGGCATCCTATGATCAGGGCTTCCACTGGAGAACATTTAGGCACCTGTTAAAGTTGAAAACAGTTTATTTCTCAGTTGAGGCTTTTCATTCGTATAGACTTGCACGGTTCCTTTGTCACTTGTCCAAGGGAATCCAGGAAAGAAACACTTCTTAGATTTTCTGTGACCTTAACTTTTTTTTCCCCTCCTTGTGGATTGCATGGTCCCTGGAGAAGAACTGCTGTAGATTAGGTACTAACTAGCTGGGCTACCACAGAGAACTTAACAGCTTGCTGTCAAAATGGTAGGCTACATTGAGTTTTATAGAGAACCATCCTGCCTCTTACCTTTTCAGTACTTTCAACGAATCTGGAGGGTGAATTTGGGAGTAATATTAAGTTTATTCTACATGCAGATGACATCTTACACAGCTTCAGAATTCAAAGCTGCCTTGTTAAGGAAAAAAGTAAATGAAGGATGAAATTCAAGAAGGGCAAGAACAATTTCCTTCCTTGCTGAGCAGAGTATGGTCAGATATGGAGTTCACTGTCTTTTGACAACTGCTGTAATTTATTTTATTTTCTGCTACCTGGAAAGCCTGTTCATCTTTCTGTGAAAGTAAATATAAAAGGTTTGAGAAGTTGCTTGCTGATGTCCATATTGGTTCATACCCAGCTCTGTCAGGTTTCTCACCACTGCAGTGCTGTTAAAGGCTTAGTTAATAAAGTTCTTGGAAAAAAAATACTGGAGTAAGGCTGACTTAGTTCCTAGCTCTTCCTTTTTAAAGATAGACTCTCTGTTTTGCTGCTTCACAGCTCTCCACAGGCTCTCAGAGATAATTCATCAGAGCAGTCACGGAGCTGTCAGCAGTTTCAGTGACCTGGGATAAAGGTCACCAGACAAAAGGCCGATTGAGAATTTCTCTCATGTGAATATTTGTAACTTCTCCTTCTCCAAGGCTGAGATCTTAGAGCTCCCTGTCTGTGAGGACTTCAGGTGTTAATCACCTGATGGGCGCTGAATGTTTTTAGGGGAAAATACAAAAATGCCCTGCACTTAAGTACTGTGGGTTTTGTGCTTCAGTGCTTTTCCTGCTGGTCGTCTTCATATTTACTTAATATTTACTAATTTCTACATTTTGTAATATTTACTTTGAGATTTTTTGGGACTGCAGAGGAGGTGCTGGTCTGCCTAGGTGTGTTCCTTATTTATCCTTCCTATTTAATTTGGTCTTACTCTGATTGTTCAAGGAACTGTCATTCTGCCTTTAGTGGATTTTCTTCTAAGAGATGTACAAAATCAAAGTTCACTGTCGTTCAGTACTTTGATTTGCTCTCCATTCTTCTGGTGAGGATCTCAAGCTCCAACATTCAACCATCTTACTTTATAGTCTGATATTCTTGAGCAGTTTCACAAGGGCTCCTGCAGACTGGATTCTGACAGGGTTCTTTATCTCCTAAATTAAATGGTGAGCATCTCAGTCTTCCTGGATGGCATGTCCTGCTTTGTTCCTTTCTCAACTATTTCTTCCTTCACCAGGAAGGCTTAGAATGAGTTCCCTGGGTGGTGGCTGTGTTCTGTGCACCACATCCCTCCAGAGATACCCTCAAGAGCCTGTCTGATGCTGTCTTTTGGGGGCTGGAGGCAAGTGTACACATCCCAAACACACAAGGGGACAGCAGTTCTCTTCTGCTCCCTGCTGTTATTGTTCACGCTGGGATTCTGGGTTAGATGAATTATCCTAATGAAGTTGTTACAGCTTCTGAATCATTAACAACTCAAGAAATAATTCTCTTTGTCTTGGACTAACATACAGATCTCTAGGGTGCTCATCACGCTGGCCACCACCGCCTCTTCCTTGTCAAGAATCACCCCTCACCTTGTGTTAGGCTGCTGCGTAGCTCATCATCACTTCCCTGCAGTGCTGCTTTGCTTCTTCCTCTTCAACTTTAAAGCTTGCGTTACCAAATTAACGCATAAAGTCTTTTTTCCCCCTAGCTTCTTGACGTGTCCTCCATCCTTGCTGACAGCTCCTTGAACACTCCCGAGAGTCAGGTGAAGAATCCACTCTGCCACATTACTTCTTTCTAGTTTTCTGATGAGGAAGAAAATGAGTTGAGTTTGTGGCTGGTTCTGAAGAAACAAAGTTGGTTTATTTGCTTCATGCTTCTGTTCCATGTAAACCAGAGACACACAGGAGGTCTCTTAGTGCTTACTCAGGAAACTTCTGTTTGTTAAACCTTTCTCTTTTGTGAGTCTGGCTGCAGGGCTTGGCAGGGTGTTTTTTGTGTCCCACCCTTAAGGCTTGTGACTTAGGCGAGAAAATGCTCCTGCAACACCTCTGATGCTACAGTTTGGCGTCTGTGCAGCAGAAGCAGCACTCTGGGTACACAAAGAAACACAGCAGTTCTTCAAACCCGTCATATTTATTTTTTTCAGTGGTATTTTATGCACAGTTACGTTTTATCTTTTGACTGTGGTAAGGCAGCTTTATTCAGCTTGAAATTCTCAAAATCAGTACCTCCCAGGTAATTTCACAAGTCTTGCATCCCCTCTGGTGGTGCCAATTCAGATAGAATAACTGAAGGTTGTTGGTGTTACATACTTCCTAATTACCTGAGAATTAAAAAGAATATTCCTGATGATTGTTTTTACCTACTAAACTGAAAATACCTTTCTGCATTACTTGAGCCTTACCCAACTTCAGGGTGAATTTTAGTAATCTGTCAATACTACTTCAACTTGAAAATGATTTTTTTTTCTCTTATTTTATTTTTTCCCCCTCTCTACCTCCCTTCCTCCAGGGCAACAGCCATTCTGGCATATTTACCCCAGGAACTTCTAGGTACTTCCTGTTACGAATATTTTCATCAAGATGATATAGGACATCTTGCAGAATGTCATAGACAAGGTACGATAATTAATAACCCAGGCAGGAATTTCTGTAAATATATTTGGAACAGTTGTGGAGTAAGGAAAGCAAAAGTTGCAAAGATTTGGCTATCTCTGTTTGCAAAGGCTTTAGGCAACAAGGTTGTGCTGTGTGTGCCAAACTGTACAATTACCTTACACTTCCCTGGGGTTTTAGTGCATGAGTATCTGAGGTTCAGGGTGAGTGAGGGGGGCATGACTTCCAGAAATCACTTTATTCTTCAGGGAGGAGTTCAGCAGAGCCCTTGTCAGGGAAAACCTCAGTTAATGTGTTGCTGGTGCCTGTTTTTGACACAAGGTGACTTGCTTTCTGCCTGTCTCTAGTTTTGCAGACAAGAGAAAAAATTACAACTAACTGCTACAAGTTTAAAATAAAAGATGGCTCTTTTATTACATTGCGGAGTCGCTGGTTCAGTTTCATGAACCCTTGGACCAAAGAAGTAGAATACATTGTCTCAACAAATACAGTTGTTTCGTAAGTATTTGTCTCCTACCAGGTTCCCTGTAAATGCTGATTGTTTTGCTTTGTTTCCAGGTGAGATTTGACTTAAATACGGGCAAGTCATCTATGGGCAATAGGTGTCTTCTCCCAATAACACCCAGAACTGCATCCCTGGGGAGAGGGAAGCTAGTTTAGTAATCAGATTATTTGAATATCTGTTTCTTAAAGCCTGCAGAAATATAAATATTTTTTTTGTCTTCAGGAAAACCTGGGGGTTCCAGTCTTTGTCGGGACTTCCCCTCCCCTTTTCTTCTTCATTGAGGGTGCTGTAGAGGTGCAGCGACTTCACAGTAGAGTAACTGCAGTAGAGGAATTCTCTCAGGAGAGGAGCTGTTTGGGCTCCTTATTATACACTTTGAGTTGTAACATGGTGGTTTAGTCCTGTTGTTTATCCAGCCCTGGTATCAGTCAGTGCTGCTTTCACAGAGGTGACGGGGACTCACATTCCAATCTGACACTCTGGCAGAGAGTTTCACAGGGTTTTCCATCACTGATTCTTCTCATTCTTGAAATCCACAGCACCAACGTACTTGAGAGTGGAGACGCAGCCTTCCCCCAGCTCACAGCTTCTCCACACAGCATGGACAGTGTGCTTCAGGCTGGAGAAGGTAACTCTACTGGGAGGGAAAGATTAGCAGCCATGCCTTGTTAGCAGCTAATCCTGTATGCACAAATTTACTGCACTTGTGCATTGAGAGTTTGTTAATATCCTAAAGAAAAATAAGGTTTAGGGAAAAAAAAAGCACTAATGTGGTTGCATCCAACTTTGGATGGTCAAAGAAAAGTGAATGAGACAATTAAAAGAAGTACAGCCAGGGTTAGAGGAGCGATGTGGAGGAGAAATCTCTGCCTTGGTGGATGGTGCTATTTGTACGTTGTCCAGGAGTGAGGTCAAGTTCTGGGGGCAGTGCAGCTGACTAGCTGGAGGGTGACTGCATGATAGAGTTTGGCCATTGAGCCCATTGCCCCTCACCTGCCCTTGGTTTGACTTTTTGTCAACACAGGAGGACTGAGCTCTGGCAGTCATCATGGGCTTGTTATGAAGGCTGCAGATCTCTGAGCCATCTTTGATAATGGGTGGTGGGCAGCATAATGCAGAACAACAAAGTGTTATTCCACCCTGGAGCCCCTGGATGAAAGACAGGGATAGTACTGAGGCTCTTTCCACAGAACTGGGAACCATTGCTTTTAGAGACCCTATTTACTAGATAGTACTTCTATCAATAGAATAAAAGAACAGAAAAAAATACAGAACAAACTGTTCTACAATTGGATAGGCTTATTCTTGCCACACCACAGCCTTTGAAAAGAAAACAGATGCTTAATATTGTCATACTGACAGTTCTTGCCCCAGAAAAGAAAGATAATTGAATGAAGTTTAATTTCTAGTGATGCCGTCTCTGCTGAGGATTTGATGATCTCTTAGGTGAACCTCCTCACCTCCTGATGCATCTGAGCCATAGAGACTGAGGGTTGTTATTGTAATGAGTTTCTAAAAGGCAGTTATCCATTATGGATAAGTGATACTAAGAGATTTCTTGCCCTTTCAGTATGTGATCTTTTTCTCACTGTGCGTGGAGTGTGTCAGGCTCCTTCCTGTCTACCCCTCAAGTGTTGTGCGAGTGTCAAACCGCATTTACAGGGGGCTTCTAACCCTTCAGACCTCCCTTCTTCCTCCATTTTTAGATACTTGCAGTTACCTCCTACAGGAGGTTTATTTCTGCTCATCAGGTAGCTTGGGTTTATCCCCTACTGAATGGAATATGTGACGATGTGTTCTCAGCACAAAGCAAAAACCAAACATGCTTGGGTGCAGAGTGAAGCAGGTCTGACAAGCTGTTCTGTACCACTTCTGGACAAGGGGTGCTACCAGACGCTTAAACCTGTAAGAGTCGGGATGTGTTGTGCACCTGCTGGTGCAGAGGGATGGTTAAGAGCCATCGTGTAGCTCGGTGTAAGTCGGAGCTTTTCCTGGGTGTGACGGTACTTGGCAGTTGCTGGAATTGGAAATAAATCTGGTACAGAAGGTCCTGCAGCTTGTCAGAGTGCACCTAAACACAAACGGGTTTTAGAAAGTGTTCGCAAGGTTTTGCCTGACTTTTAAGATATCTTCTAATTTCAGGTGGCCCAAAAAGGACCCACCCTACTGTGCCTGGAATTCCAGGTGGAACGAGAGCTGGGGCAGGTAAAATAGGGAGGATGATTGCTGAAGAAATCATGGAGATTCACAGGTGAGAGGAGGTGGTCGTATGAAGTTAGGGGAAAATAAGTGTGGAAATTAAGAAAGTCTTTCCTCAAGCTGAATAGAAAGTGATACAATTGTATTTTCTGAGTAGAGAGCTACAGCAGCTACCTACTTGGAATTCTTGGGGTGGTTAAAGCCTGTAGTGAAAGAATGGAAAAGTTACAGCCTTCTAGCTTTCCACTCTAAAAGACTAACCAAGGAACTTTATTCTAATGGTGATAATTATCTGTTTACCAGAAACAGTAGTTAAAAGAATAGCTAACTAGAAACAAATCTCTTTCCAGGCTATTCTTTTTGCAATGACTTCAATCGCGTAAGCGGCACAACCTCCAAATGCCAAAGCTATTGACCGCATGCCAAAAAAACGACGTTTCTTTTCACGTGATGCCCTTTGCTCAAATGCTGTTAGAGTTGTAGATAGGTTGAGCTGGAGCAGTTCTCACACAGCTCTTTGATCAAGGACACAATGATTAAGCAAGCTCTGCCTCCCAGCTAAAAGGCAAGATGTAGGTTTAAAGACGAAGTCTGGTACCACCCTTCAGGCTTGTAGCGCTGGTTCTCAGAACAGCCACCTCACCTCAGTGAGCAGCTGCTTTCAGTGGCTATCCATTTCTACTGGCTAACAATCCCTCTTCTGCATTATTTTCCTCTTGGGAATTGTGCCCTTTCCTGGAGAAGTGGTCTCATCCAGCAGACGTTCAGTGGCAGCAGTTGAACCATAGTGAGCTGCAATTCAGGGAATCATTCCAGCCCTTTCCCATAGCTTGGTTTCTGCAGCAGGCTGGAGACCGCTTCACTGTTTAAGGGACCAGCAGACCTGTCACCGAAGGCTTTGTTCCTGTCTGTAAGAATAGGAAGGATAAGCAAATAACACCAAAAGCCACACCAGGGGTGATGATTTCAATACTTTGAAACTTAACCATCCTTATTAGTAGCTGTAAAACACTTAATTAGCCTCGGTGAGCGTAGTCGTGCAGCTTAGCACCCCTGTTTTCATTTCATTTGGAGACCCTGGGTTAGTTCCAGTCCTTTCTCAGCAGCTGTTACTATTTTCCCAAGCTGCCTTCTGTTCAGCTTTCCCAGGGGAACTCTGCCAAGGATAAGATTCCCATTTCCATTCCTTTTCTCTGTAACTACCCCTCCTTCCTTTAGTCTAGAAATCAGTTGGTTCTGCAGTTAATTTTTTGTTTAACAAATAATATATTTGATCAAGCTATAGAAAATCGAAGTGAAAAATGGACCCTTTATAAAATAATAATAGTATTAGTGCTATCAAATGGCCAGTGTACTTCTGGAGCAGTAGCTCACTTAAGGAGTCTAGGTTTCTGTAACTGAGGCAGCTTGAATTATTAGCTGATCTAAATTGAATTAAAATACACAACACACAAAAAAAAAAAAAATAAAAAAATGCTTTCCTCAGTACCCAGGAGCTTTCTTTTTTCCTGTCCAGGAAGGATAGGAGGAAGGAGGTAAAGCGTGCAGACCGAGCGAGCTGCACAATTTCCACAGAACTGGTTATCTAGCCAAAAATTACAATGGTGCTACTGCTGATTTGAGTAATAAGTGAGGAAATTACAAAAATGAATTTCATGCTTATCATCTTATGGCACCTGATACTGAAGTCAGCATTTGAAAACCCAAGTGTCTGACACCCGAGTCTCAGAGTTGCTGGTAAACAGGTTCCCTGTTTTATCCATATTTTAGGATAAGGGGATCATCGCCGTCCAGCTGCGGCTCAAGTCCCCTCAACATTACCAGCACACCACCACCCGACACATCCTCCCCAGGAAGCAAGAAGGTAAGAATGAGCTTTACAGTCCTGTAGCAGTTTCATAGTATCATTCAGGTTGGAAAAGACCCTGAGGACCATCGAGTCCAACCATTAACCCCACTCTACAAAGTTTACCTCTAAATCCTGTCCTTCAACACCACATCTCAACGACCCTTAAACACATCTGGGGATGGGGACTCAACCAGCTCCCCAGGCAGCCTGTTCCAGTGGCTGACTACTCTTGCTGGGAAAAATTAGTCCCTAGCATCCAGTCTAAAGCTCCCCTGTTGCAGCTTGAATCCCTTCCCTCTGGTTCTATTGCTAATGACCAGTGAGAAGAGACCAGCACCAACCTCTCTACAATGTCCTTTCAGGGAGTTGTAGAGAGTGAGGAGGTCTCCCCTGAGCCTCCTCTTCCTCAAACTAAACAGTCCCAGCTCCTTCAATTGCTCTTCATGAGATTTCTTCTCCTGGCCCTTTGCCAGCTTAGTTGCCTTTCTCTGGACCTGCTCCAGCACCTCGGTGTTTTTCTTGTATTGAGGTGCCCAAAACTGAACCCAGTACTCGAGCTGCAGCCTCACCAGTGCTGAGTACAGAGGGACAATCACCTCCCTGCTCCTGCTGGCCACACTAATACAAGCCAGGATGCCATTGGCCTCTTGGCCACCTGGACACACTGCTGGCTCACATTCAGCCACTTACCTGTCAACACCCCCAGGTCCCTTTCTGCCAAGCAGCTCTCCAGCCACTCTTCTCTGAGCCTGCAGCATTGCCTGGGGTTGTTGTGGCCCAAGTGCAGGACCCAGTGCACTCGGCCGTGTTGCAGCTCATACCATTAGCATTGGCTGATGGATCCAGTCTAGCCCAGTCTCTCTGGAGAGCCTCCCTATCCTCACGCAGATCAATACCTAATGTGGTGTCATCTGCAGACTTGCTGATGATCCACTCTATGTCCTTATCAAGACCATCAATAAAGATGTTAAACAGAAGTGGTTCCAACACTGAGCCCTGAGGAACACTCGCTTGTGACCGGCCGCCAGCTGGATTGAACTCCATTGATCACCCCTCCCTGGGCCCATCCATCCAGCCAGAGCTTCATCCAACAGTGGCAAGCAGCGTGAGCTCACCCTTGTACAATGACACATGTCAAACTCCTCCTGGCTGCTTGGCTGAAAAAGTCTGAGAGCAAGTCAGAGTATTCTGGTGGCTGAAATCCAGTTACAGTAGTCCCCTTAATTTTTTTTAAACAGAGCTGCAAGAAACAGCTCCCCTCATCTCCAAAAACTCTTCAACACCACGTACTGGTGAACACTGGAAGTGCTATCTTGTGAGCACTGACTGTGCTCTCAAATGAATCACAACTGGTTTACTGTACTTCTGTAACACAAAATAAGGCAATTAGATGCTTTACTGCTTACTGAGGGTTTATTTTTACATCAGTAGCATGTACCATGCCTTGTTCTAAGATTGCTTGAGTAGTACTTGCGTACCATTACCAACACTTAGCTACCTAACACTTGTACTGGCTGAATTTAAGTCAGTAAATTGCTCCTTAGGGTAGCTGTATTCAGTAAAAGAGCACTTACCCAAATCCTTGTTTTCTGTGTTCAGCTGCTGCCTCAGCCTGACTTAACTTCTTTTCCCCAGAAATTATGATTATACATAAGAATTGCTTGTACTGGAACATATAGCTGACAGTAAATATTTCTGCCTATTCCCGCCTCTCTCTAGTCTTGAAATAAAACTTGAAGTTGGAACAGAGTTATAAATCTAGGAGTCTTGCTCCTTTTGCCTGCCACTAATTCACCACCTTGATAGAGGAGGGACTGCTGTAACGGAGCGACAGGCGCTGCCCTCCGAAGGGAGCTCTCAAGTGCTTACCTTCCCGTGTACACACATCTGGGCCGTTCAAAACTACGGGTCGGTGGGTCAAGTTCAGCTATCCCCTTGCTATTTAAGAATCCAGGAGAAGGTTCTTCTGTTTCTGGTGAGCTCTGGTGCACACAGTGCTGCGGTGTGGGTTAGATTGCCTGTCCAGGAGCAATGCTTAGCTCACACAGTCTATGTCTCGACCTGGGAGGATTTTACTGCTAAAATTAAGGAGCTCTTAGCTGACGCTACTTTACATACACTGCAGCTGTAAGTTCAAAAGCACTCTCGTTAGCTGTAATTCCTACCACTTGCAGATAACCTACAAAGACAACCCACAGGCATCTGCTGAGGATTTCATCTCGTAGCTTTTTGGAAGTTACATTCAGAAGTTTAGCATGGAGTAGTGAGTTATCTCTTCCTTTCTAGTGGCGATACACTCTCCATCTGGCATCTGTTTGAGGGGCATCGTACAGAGGCAGTAGCTGCTACTTTACTAATCTGATTAGCCAGGCTTGAAGTGTTGGGTTGGTTGTTGTTTTCAGGAAACCCATCTTCCCTGTATTAAAAAATCCCAATATAGGACTTACCGCAGCACTTTACCTGCTTTTATGGCTTCTGTTTTTTCTTTTAAGATCTTGAATGGTGGCACTCCGGACATTTCTTCAGCTGGGTTGCTGTCTGGGCAAATCCAAGACAACTCTGGTTACCCCTATTCTGACAACTCCTCTATTCTTGGTAAGTGAAGCTCTGCACTAATGTGCCTCAGTACCAGCTAAACACAGTCAACTGTAAGGAGAGGGTTGGTTTCAGCAGTATCTTGCAGGCTACAGCTGAGCTACAAAGCCTGTAACCTGCACTGTGCTTGCCTAGAGTAGCCTGGCAGGCTCTTGTGGGAGTTTACTTTCTGTTGTAGGGGCTTTGTCTTGTAGTACTTAGAAGCCTCTCCTCTTTTGCTGAATCTTTGTGAATTAGCTGAACTCCTCACCTGCTTTTTGGGAATGCTTTTAGATAACTGAAGAAGAAAGGCTCATCTGACTCCTAGGTGTTGATCTAGGCACGTAAGGTTGTCCCTTATTAGGCAGAGCCGTCATTGCAGAGGAGTGACCTTTGTCCTCTGACACCCAGGTATCTGTGGTATCCCTGAAACTGTGACAACTTAGCTATCAGATGGATCAGTACTCCCAAAATAGTTCGGTCTCCTCAGGTATTCTACCTCTACTCAGTTTGGGCACTCACCACCTGACTTAAGTGAACAAAATAACCCAGAACCGCTAACTTACTGCACATCTGCTTGCAGGGGAGAACTCTCACATAGGCATCGATATGATTGACAACGACCAAGGATCGAGCAGCCCGAGCAACGACGAAGCAGCGATGGCAGTGATAATGAGCCTTCTGGAAGCAGATGCAGGCCTGGGTGGCCCCGTAGACTTCAGTGATTTGCCATGGCCCTTGTAAATGATGCACCCGGCTTCAGCATCCAACTCTCGAAGTGCATTTACTGGTGGAGTTCTACAGTCTGTGAAACTCGTTGGACTGAGGAGCTTTTATGTATGAATTTCATAAAAGCTGCATCAGAATGCAACTCATCCTACCATGTGTAACTTCAGACAAAGTGGAATAACCTGCTCCAGTGTTCTGTGTTGATTTGGTTAGCTGTGTATAGCTTGCAATACTTGTATATTTTGGATTCTGTTTGAAATTTTTTTTAAATCACTGTGCGACTCACTGGCATCAGTGGTAGCTTTTATATGAAAACGACCATTGCAGATGTATGGTGTGTTTTTACACTGCAAAACAGTCCCCATGTGGATATTTCTTATACTAATTGTACCATAAAGCTGTTTATTCTTTCTTGTAAGAATCCTTTACTATAAATATTGTTAAAGTGTAATGTATTAGACAGTTAAATATTTTTAAAAATAAATGTTTCCCTTGTTCTAAGATGGAGCATTTACTTTGATAAATAAATTTGATAAAACCCTGCTGCAGGTGCATGCTAGAAGCAGTTGGTATTTATCATTTCTTTAGCCTCAGAGGAAAGGGGAGAAAAACCACTATTGGCCTTAGGCACAGCTCAAGGTGTTGTCACTAAGTTTCTAGAGAAGCTCTTGTCACTTACTCCTAGATGCAAGCTTGCACTAAGACAACCACCACCTGGGGATAGTCTGACATGACCAGATGTGTGCTTGTTTCTCATGTACTATTACCAGCCTTCCCTAAGGAAGGAAAGAAAAGCAACTACTTCCAAAACTCACCTCTACACTTGGAGATTAATTCGAACCCATTAAAATAATGGAAACTTTATTTGCATGAAAAACTCGTTTACAATCATTAATAAATGAAGAATGAACCATCTGCATTTCCCTATTTCATGACACTTATGAAAAATGTATTAAATAAATATTTGTGAACAGAGTAAGGTAAGGCAAAATTGAAGATCAAGCCCCTATCCATTGTCCACAAGTTTTGACCATGGCTCACGCTGCAAACAAGTGAAAAAATTCACTAAAGAACTTTAACAAGATGTTACGTGGGTAATTGAATCACATCCTCAATCCAAAAACCCAAGTTAAGTAGTTTTGTGCTCAACCATGTACAATAACTTTAAAAGGGTCAATCTATTCAGAGCAAAACTATTTACAGTTAATACTTTTGATAGAAGCACTTTGTTAGTATTGTGCAATACATTTAGAAAAAAATGGCTTCAAATTCCATTTATCAACCATTTGTAAAGTGCTACTATCAATTCCAATTCTGCATTCCAACCCCTGCGTGACGACACCAACGTACACCGGCCACCGGCATCCCTTGGGTTCCGATGGCCTTAAGAGCGAGGACAGTCCAGCAAACAAATCACCAATGCCACGAGCCTACTGGTACACACACACACGTGGGACCCCAGGGTGGTTGATCTGTACTCTTTCAGAAGCAATTGGGTACCCCCTTTGGTCTTCGCAAAGGTCTGGACTGCAACATCCTAAACACTGTTACACAATGGAAAAAAACTGGACTTGCAGTGTGGTATGAGTTGAGTACAGTCACTTGGAAGTAGCATGCTTTTATTTCAGTCAGTCGAGATCAGAGAGGTGGGTTTTGTCCCTCAGTATCCATCTCGCTGTTACTGGGTGGAGGATGAATAGGCAGAATATCCAGCTCATCTACCTGGGGAGTAGGATGCATTACCACAAGCTGGTCCTGGGGTATATCTGCTGCCGCCGCCGCTAAATTCGTGATAGATTTGCTTTTCACACACTGAAAGTCAACGTGCCGACTCTTCCCTTCCTCCTTCTCCCACGACATCCGAATAAAAGGTCTTTGGACATAGTTGTAAATCACCTCTGGCCTTCCGCCTGGTCGCTTTTTCACCTTCTCTTTGTACGTAGGGTAGCCTAAGGGAACAGAGTACAGCCTGGGTCAACATCTCTGCTCTCTCTTACAAGGAGGAGCAGGTGGGAGCATAGTGGAGACCAGCAGTTGCCACCATCAACATTCTGAACAGAAACAGAAGCTGTCGTGGCGTTCTACGTTATCTACGCAAGAACGACTCACAGGTAGCAGTTCTAATTCCCAACCAAATCGCAAGGAGAGAGGCTTCAGTGAATGTATTCCTACAAAACAACCCTTGCAAACCTCCCCAGCCAAGCCAGCTGCTCCTTCCTTGAGCCTACAGCAGCTGCCCTTTCCTAAAACACCGTCACCTGGAAAGCAGGAAACGGGATCTCACAAGTAGAGAACCAGCATCCCTTTGATCTGCAGTTTTAAGTTCCCATGTGGAATCCTCATGCATCCCCTCCCAGCACCCCCAAATGAGGAAAATACATCATTTTAGACCAATTACTGGTTCAAGTCATCTCTCCCCTCTGCCTGAGAGAGTTGCGTATTACTCCGAGGCGCTAGCAGTAAAGTTCTGCCAAACGGTTCTCTGGCTAAACAAGAGATGCCAGCAGCAAGAACCCGGGTTTAGCCAGCACTGCACGCAGAACTGGCTCTTGCTCAGTTGAATGGCATGTCGAGTCTGAAGGCTCACACTTTGTTCAGCTGAACTTACTTATTTCAGAGCAGTTAAAAGCATTTGCTTTTGGTTGGCAAATTACAAATGTAACTATGACAACTTAGTGAGTGAAGGAGAGAAACCCTGCAAATGATAAAGGCTGGGTTTTAAATATTTGGGTCAACAATCAGAGGAAATTGAAATGCAAAGAAACTCAGTTGTTGCATTCACATCTACTTAATGTAGTTAATCTTTAGCAACGCCAGAGCTGAGATTTTAGAGCCTCCTAACTTAACAGTGTTTATTTCAGATTACTATTTCTTTGCACTTCAATGATCCTTTTGATAGTTCTGAATTTCCTGAAAGAAAATACTTAAAAAATTTTTCACTTCATTCAAGCCCTGAAAAGGACGCCAGACTAAGAACAGAATATAAAAAGCTGTGAAAAATACATGATTACTTCAAATAAAGTAGAGGTGATTTTGTGTGAAAGCAACAAATGGCATGAGATTCGAGTTGTAAATCATTAGTAAATGAAGAATGAACCATTTGTTGTAAATCCTGGTTGTAAGTCAGTAGAAACCACCTAGGATACTCTGCAAACAGCCTAGCTGCTAGAGGCATCTCGCGGACCAGTCACGAGCCTGCAGCTGGGCTCTGGCTAGCTGGAAAGCTAATTCTTGATTGGTACCACTCCCCTCTGCCCATTCTACCATCCAACCTCCGTGGCAAAGACAATACCAACCCTTGTTTGTTCAGCTGCAGGGATGACCACAGAACAGAGAAGTGCAGCAGACCTCCTTCCCCAGAGAGTCAGTGTGCAAGTGACGCTGCTCTTACCTTCAATGCCCAGTCGGATCTTCTTGAGCCCCCTTTCCTTCAGAACCGATTTGGCCACATCTCGATTTTCGATGTATTTGAAGAATCTGTACAACTTTGTGCTGTAAATAACTAAAGACACATTTTAATGAGGAAAAACTGCATTCAAAGATAAGACTTCTAGTCTTAAAAACACAAAAATTTCCTCTTTTTCACTGTTTAGCTTTACTCTTTTTATTTCAGAAGAGGGAGAACTCAAGTACTGATGAGATGGCTGAAGGTGCTGTGAAATGGGTTGGTTGCAGATGTCTTTTCCCCTATCAATTTAGACAATTTCATATGCTTACATTTGGGGTTTTTTTGTTGTTGGATTTAGGGATGCGAGAAGACAATTCACAGAGCAAACCACATTATGTACTCCCAACATCACCTCCAGAAAAAAGCTCCAAAAATGCAAGGTTTGATTTTTTTTTTTGGTGGCATTTTGGTTCTTTTGTGGGGTTTGGTTGTGGTTTTGGTTGTTTTTTTTTAATTAAAAAAACCCCAAAGAACAACCAAGCAAAGCTGGAATATTTTAAAGACTTCTGAGAAGACTGTTTAGTACTGGAGTACAAAGAGCGTCTCAAGCTCCTACAGGGCCCCACAACCCCTGAATTTCAAGTTTTCACACTGAAGGAACATTTTCAGCTACCAGGTCAGCACTGATGCAGGGAAGGAAGGGCACTCCTTCACAGCTGCTTCAACTCATCTCTATTAGGGATGTAGTAGAGACTTTGCTAACACTGCTTATCTACAGAGAAGTTAAATCAGCACATTTACTACTAACTCTACTACAGTGCGGCTTGGCGGAATCAGTGAAAATAAACTTACTTTGTGAATACTCCTCTCCCATTTGAGGGGGATACTCTTCATCCCAGTCAACAACATCGTCATCCGTCAGCACAACAATATGGCACTCCCTCTCACCACTTTGGGCACTGGCAACCATTAACGGGAGAATCATTTCTTCTAGGTAAAACTCAAACTGTTTGCGAGCACCATCGTTTGACAGTTCATGCATGAGAGCACCTGGAATAACATTTTAAATATAGGCACACTGAAAAGCTTGGTAAAAAAAAATGCATAAAATGAAGTCAGGACTAAAACACAGCATTTCTGGTTATTTTGTAGTGTTTATTGCAGATGGCTTTAAGACACTCAGTCTATTAGTTTGTGTAAGATCAGATCTTTTTCAGATGTTTACCAAGAGCCACAGCAGAAGTTCAAACTAATAGGACAGTCCTGCAGATATTAACATAATGTTGGGAGGAGTGACTTTGAGGAGACCTTCACATTTCACTACTGCTAAACATTTGTATAAGACTCCTCTTGGGCTTCCTAAAAGAAACATCATTTAAGCCAGCTGCTGAAAAATTGAAACATCCAACCCACTTTTCATAGGCAGTAGCTTAAAAACAAAGCCTCTCAAAACCCTCGCAGCATGAGCTCTGCTAAATCCTTCTGCTAAGGACAAAGTGCACCGAGAGTGTGACTCGGCAGGCAACACGCCGCGAGGTGACGGCACTGGCAGTGCGCGGCACAGGTGCCCCGCACAGATCTCACAGCTGGAACACCACAGCTTGGCCTGCACTGCTCGAAACCTTGTGGGCACAGGCCAGGTCATTGAAACACTGGCCAAAGCAATGGCTGTGCTGAGGGAGGGAGGAGGCTGAAGAGACCACTACACTGGGAACTGTGATGCACCAGCAAAGCTGTGCTACTTTTCCTAGCAACAGAGCTTAATTCTCTTCAGCAGGTTGAATAAATTATCCTCCCTGTCCTCTGCAAAAGAGATACCACTTACTGTATCTGTACTGCCAAGGTATCGATAGATCAACAGAGTTCACGTATTGCACAAAACTTAGAAAGCAGGAAAACACCTGAATACCAGATACTGAGACACAAGAAACATTTTCCAAGAGGGGCACACCTGTTGCCTTTGGGGCTTTATTGCAGAAGAGATAGAAAAGGATGGATTTTGCTCATGCAGTATCAGCAGTGTTCCCTTCCTCAATGAAAGATACAATTTCGAATTAATCCCCCCCATTTACTTGCTTTAGTTACATTCTATAGTTAAAATCATTTCAATAAATTCCGTACTTACTGAGATCTCTGCATTTAATTGTACTATACTCAAAAGAGATACAGAGATAGTCACACGCTTCTCTCAGCTCCGGAATAGATATCCCATCAGGACAGCGTATCACTCCAGTCTTGTAGTAATCCTGCAGTAACACAGGAAACAAAAACCACAGTGGACTTCAACATTCACTGACAAACATTTCATTTATAATACTTTCTCCATGAGCAAACCCCCTAAAATGTCAAAGGGTAACACAGGTTAAACTTTGTGAATTTTATGGTCCTCAAATTAATCAATTTTCTGAGCTGCTTTCAGAGCAGCGACTTAAAATTATTAGTTAAGTGACAGCTATTAATACTGATCATTTTGGTGTGTGTAGACTGTCTTTTATCTATACCTCACTCTGCTTTTGCTACTCCAGTTCTGCTGACAAAGCAGTGTGGCAGCTCTACGTCTGCGTGTAGATATGAAATACATAAGGTGTCATTTCCTTCTCAGACTGAAGTTTGCTTTTCTCCTGTTACCTGCAGTAACAGCAGAAGAGTGGAATTAACTTCCAGTATTGTTTCAGCTGATTTCAGCACAAGAAGGGCTGAATATATCTGAACTAGGTAAATGAGATGCATAGGAGAAGGTGAACAGAACAATATAGAACAGTATGCATTCCATCCATCAAGTCTGGATATGCAGATAAGGCTAAATCAAGAAATGATACCACTTAATACTCATAGTGCTTGTCCTAACAGCACTTGCCCCTGAAAACTCACCAGAATAGCACGAAACACGGTGGAACCAATTCCTTCAGCAACTTCATATTCTCCTTTTTCATTAGGACGTGTAAAGTTATGTTCTCTGCCTGATCCAAACATCCTGCTCAAGAATAAAAGTAAAAAATGCCTTAAGGTTAAAATTCCCTATTACGATTTTTTGGGGGGGTGGTAAGTCTGAAGAGTAAAATGTCCTAACTGGCAGGGGAAAAGCAGTCTATTCTATCTCCTATGCATATACACTGTTCAGTTTGGTTTATGTTTAGCAAGACTACCAGAAAGTAGGAAGCAGGGCAGTGTAAGTCAAAGAAGTCTGGTTTTATCCTTCAGTCCTAACTGGACAACATCCACCAACCCAAGCAAAAGTTAGACCAGGCCGTTTCCTGACTGTGCCAAAGGAGGGGAAAACACAAACCAAGTAATCTTTGGCATCTGTGGGGTAATGTAGAAGAACAGTATTTGCTGGGGAATTTTCAGTATGTTTAGAGACATCTGAGGTAGTTTAAGACACAGGACCTCGTGTTCAAGTACATGCAGCTCACCTCAAGATTTACTTAATTTCAGCATTCTGATAGAAGATGTGTATGTAAGGGTAGCATGTTTCTCCTAGCTAGGATGTGAGGAAAGTTAGGCTAAGGAGAAAACTACAAGTCCCAAACAGTATCTGACTTTTAAAAACACACATCTGATAGAGAATTACACCTTATGCTTACAAACTGTGTTGCCATCTACTCTTATTTTATTTACAAGTACACCCTGATGGCAAAGTAAGCCCAATAACCAGAGCTCTTTGAAGCAAGGGGAACAAAGTAGCTTTTTTCACTCAAAGATTTAACATGCTCTTCAAGACAAGATATATTTCGGACCAAGGCTGTCTAACAGGATATAGGCTTAAGGCAAATCAATCATACATTCTTACTAGAATTAGTTTTACTTCCCAGAACACACCTGCTAAGCTGTTCCTGTTTAGTGTCCTGTGAACTGACATTGGAGACACGTGGTTTTATAAATAACTTGTGTTTTAGAGCAGTATTTCCATATCTATATTAACCTACATTTGAATTAACGGAAGATAAAATCAGCTTGTTCCTTGAACCAATCCCAAGGGGAGAATAACTCAGCAGCACACAAATCTAGTGCATTAGCCAGCACCACTTACTCTGAGGCTGGGCGTGGAAAAGAAAACTGTTTCACTGCCCACCTTCACACTGATCCACTCCCAGTTTGTTAGTCTGGATATTTACATGTGTAACACACATACAAATGCCGTGTATCAGCGATTTTAATTCTATTAATTATTACTTCTATTTATTTCCATTTAAAGTTTACGCAGAGAAACACTTTTTGCTTTCTCTGTAACTCTTCTGACTTCATCAAATAGAGTAAATGGCTATTATTTATCCCACATCATTTGATGGTGATTTAAACAAAGCAGAAATTGTTTAAACAACTTTATTACCTGTACCTTGGCAACAGCTTATATATAGTGTGTGTTTTAAATATGATTATATCCTTATGGGCCAAGAAACAGACACATTTTAATGAAAAAGCCAAATGCAAAGTGACAAGAGACACAAACATTTCCCTCTTGACTCAAGTTTGTAAGTGGTGCTCTCTACATTTGGACCATGTAAAACTGGTCAGTATTTGAGCAAGCAGAGAACCTTTTCCCACCAAGTAAACAGGTTAAATATGTTGCTCATTATAGTTTCTACAGAAATTATTACACTCGTGTTGTGGACTTTCATTCAGCTTTTGACCATTTTAAGTGTTAGAGTTCTGCTGAGAAGCTCTGATCTATTATATTGACATTCCCCTGTCCAAAAGGCACTGCAGAAGACAAATGTGCTGAGCTTGAGTGTTGTCAGGGTAGGTCCATTAAATAAAATAAATTCCTCTAAGGTTTTCCTCCTTTGCTATTTTGAAAGTGACTATCTATACTCACTACTTTATGAAGCAGATAGCTTTAAAAAACAAGACATGGAATGAGGCAGGCTGAATACAAAAGCAATACCCAACAAGACAGAAGGAAATGAGTACACCATGAAGTGGTAAGTTACTTGTGAACTCCTTTGTCTCCAGGTAACAGACATCTATTGGCATTGCTGCCAAATAGAGAGGAAAACTTCATCTGACTTTTACTTAAAGACCTTTACAAACAGGTAATATTGAATGTCAGCAGATCAGCAGTAGGAGTTCAACAGCTATTTACACAGTTTTAGTATCTACAGGGCATTTACAGCTCTAAAGTAAAAAAAAAAAATACAAACCTGCCCAACATTGTATTAGGTTGTGCAGTAAAGATGGAGGGATCTACAACAAATCTGGTGTTATCCACTATGAGTGTTACTCGTTCAGAAGTTCTTACATTCCGAGCTCCCTCTTTTCCATTTTCATACACAAATACCATCTCCCCACCAGCCTTGCAGCTCCCATCTGAACTTGACTGGCTACTGTTTCTGCTGCTGTTCCCCATGCTAACAATTGAACCATTAGGAGAAGTCTTCTGGGGACGAGGGCTGCTTGGTCGAGATGAACTGTGATCCTTTTCTCGATCTTAAGTGGGGAAAAGGTGAAAGTTTAAAAAAAAAACAACACAAAAACACAAACAGAAATACAATTTTAGATTTAGATGAGCTCTATGCAATTCATGTTTTTCCAGGCATAAAACATGACAACTTGGTAAGCTAAACTCAAATGCTTTCAATTAAATCTATTCTAGTCAAAGACAGTGTTAAAAATAACTGTCCATATATGAGATCCTGAAGTTTCTACCACTTCGACATCAAAGCCACCTCACCTCCCTAAAGCCTGTACAACAAATCAGCATTCTAGTACTGCAAAAGAGACTCACCAGAATATAGAAGGTGGGCACAGTTTTGTCACTTAAACCAAACCAAGAGAAAAAGTTACTTCCTATATTTCTAAAGGCCTAAACCCTACCAAGTAAAAGGGGAAGCAGGGAATTACCTGCTTATAAAAATTAGATTTTTCTTCTGATCTGAACTAAATAAGGAGATAATGTAGGAATACACACTGCAGACTGAAGAAAAAGCTATGACCTATCAAAAAAGGCTACTTCCAGCCCAGAGAGCACGTAAGAAATCTGTATGTTGTGTCATCAACAGATAATGTCTTATTGTATTCTTTTAACAAAACTCAGCTTAAGAATTTTCATCCTGAAATGCTATAGGTCTGAACACACCAGAATGGTACTGTCTTGTTGGTGAAGTAACATTCCTGATGCACGGAGTGAGCTGAGATTCTGCTCTTTCATGGGAGGAGTCACGAGATCTGTCACTTGATCTGCGTCTGTCCCTTGATCTCTCATGTCCACCACTTGCACCATGGAGGCTCATTTTTGAGTAGTCTATTCCTTTAGCAATACGGGATGAGGTGCTGAAAACAGAAATCAGAGAAACGTTCAGCGTGTCAAGATTTCAGAAACACGATGCATTTCAATTCTGAAGGCACCCGTGCTCCATGTACATGTTTTGAAGATTAACACAATCCACTTCCATTTTCTCTGTTGTAATGAACAATAATTTGGAATGTTTAGTAGACAGCAAGAATTACCTGTTTATTGCTGCGTGATCACTGCCTGATCAGTTGAGCCTCCCTGGGCATCTGTATTCGCAGAAATCCCTTCCAGAACAAGTCAATCAAAAACTTTGATTCTTACTTAAATGTTCTAATCAAACCATGAAACTAAAAGTTCAGGCTCATTTTTTTCCCCACTGGGACCTGCTTTAGAAAATCCTCTCAGAGCACAGGCTTTTAGTGCTGACTTTGGGTTTTTTTTGCAACCAGCCCCTTTACAAAGGTGGCCAACATTAAACCGGCTGACACAAGATGATGGACCAGCCAAGGGTTTATTTCTGCACTAATTTTTTCATTTTTCAACTACTCTCAGAAGGAACACTAGTGAGCAACAACAACCCAGGCAGCAAACAGATCTATTATATTATTAAAAAGCTAAAGCCTACAGCACTGTCAGTAACAAGTAGAATGTTTGTTCTACGCTAGCAAATGTTACTCTAATGGTTTAAAAGGGTTTTTTTAGACTGTGATTAACGTTACATTCCTTAAATTAAAATATTGATTACATTTTGCAATTGGTTATTAAACCTCCTAACAAAACCAGTCTGCTTCGAGATCCAATACTCTCTGAAACTTCCTAAAAATTAAATATCAATTTGCAGCAGCTATTGTTGAATTTTACCCAAAATATTTACACTTTTTATTTGCACACTTCAAAATAGAAATATTTCTATTGGAACAACACAAACGTATCTTATATGCCAATAGGACTCCTAAATCAGTTCCTTAGCTGTTTGCCTTTCATGTGTGGGCATGACAACACTCCTTATTTATGGGATTTACTGAAGAACTTTCCAGAAACCTCAGGTATTGGATAATTGTGGCAGGCATCTGCAGGGCTACAAGCTCTGACAGACAAAGAAGGGTCATCATTTCCCCCAGGAATCTCAATGCCCCACTTGCTTGCAGCCTGCAAATCCTGTAACTTTTACCAAGAGACCTTAAATACGTAGGAATGAATGCTGTAGGATTCAAGAACACAAAGAGGCAAGAATAATGACCTAACTAAGAAAAGCACAACCAATTTTAAAAGCATGAACTGTACAAGCAAGTTGAGCAGAACATCCTCTTTTTAAATTGCCTAGAACTAGTAACAACAACAACAACAAATAAAGACTATTCAAAAAAAAAAGGAACATCTAAAATGTTTCAGTGACTTGTAAGAAGCAGAGCTTAAATCAGAAGAAAAAAACCCTATGATGGATCTTATGCAGTTTACACTGGCACAAACTGAGTGTAAGCACAATGTGAGAAGAGAAAAGAAATATACCTCTCACCTAAGGAACACAAGCTTCTCCCCACCCTCTTCGAACAAGGGAAGGATCCTGTATCCAATAAAGCAGAAGTTTGGTGCAGAGAGAATCTGCTGCAATACTGTTTCCTGCCAAGCTTGAAATATGCTGCAATAAGACATGCATCTTTAGGCTGTGAAGTCAGCCAAAGGTCTATTGAATAAGGTAAAAGAACTGCAAGCCATTCTTATGGCTGGAAATGCTCAGGCCAAGAATAAAGATGATCCAACCACTTTCATTAAAAGGAAATAGCCTTTTCCTCAGCACTTCCAACACAATTCTAAACGTGTTAAGATATACAGCATTTCGGCAGGGCTAACGCGACTCCTTCCTTGCTTCACTCCTCTATTAGGAAAAGGTCAACTCCGTATTATCCAAGTGAAATATGCACTAGTTTGAGAGAGGGAGATCTGCAAACCTCTCATTCAAGAACATAAATGATTCAGAACAATATTTGCACCTTCTCTTCTGTATCTGTGCATAGAAAACAACCATTTTAATAGGTACAAAATATGCCCACAGACTACTGGAAACGTGGATAACTGCCTACAATTAACATTAACTTGAAACCAAAGTCTGATGATACTCATTATTACTGTAGTAAACTTCCTGATAAACAGCCACACTTTATTTTTCTTTTTAAATAAAAGGCTCTGTATCTCATCTGCACTTTTCTAACTGTGCGTCACGGAGCAACCAGCCACCCCACGAAGCGGGCAGGTGAAGGCGTATGCGCGCGGAATACTCAGCACACGTACGTAGCAGTCCTGTGCCAAAATATCTCAGCAAATCCCAATAAAGCCCCATGTGATCAGGCCTTTGTTAGAGCAGAGCTTTGATCCCAGCCCTGATAATATTTCTAATCATGCTGTGAGAAACCAGAATTTTGCAGGCGACAATTTGTAGTATCAAAGTGTATGACTCACTATTTCTCAATAGATAAAGTGCTCTTAGATGCATTAAATAAAGAGAAACACGCTGGAAAATGAAACTGAACCCTGTAAGGAACGCAGGCTTATCAAGCATTTTGGCAGAGCGGACATGAATTACCATTTAACAGCAAAGGCAATTAAAATGGATTCTTAATGCAGAAAACCATCTGAAGCCACATTACCCTCCAAGCAGTGATTCAGAGTTCACACTGAAGTAGGGCAAAGTCTGTAGTTAATAATCTCTACTGGAGTCAAGAAAAACAGGTGCTACAGGAAGTGACACTGCCTCAGCTGTCATCAGCCTTCCTCTGCAGTCCTGTCTGAAAGAAGGACAAAACACCAGGCACAACTGCTTCAGCTCTACCTTCCTAGTATCAGAACTGGGGCTACCTCTGCCTTGGCAGGTACAGCCAGCGAGCCTGGGAGGAGAGAGGCAGCGAGCAGAGATTAATGTGCCTTCTGCTGCCAGCCAGGGCCACCCCTTCAGAGCACGGGACGCAGAAGCCATCAGTTCAGCACCTCGCGCCATGAAAGAGGCGGGGGCCACCAGCTGAGGAAGACAGGATCCTTAAATATTAATCCAATTGTTTCTGAAACAGATAAGAGTAGTAAATAATTTCAAAGAGCCCTTCAAATTGCAGCTGGCCACACAATTCCCTTGCTTGCTTCTTTCCTCTCTGACATACAGATTAATGCTGCGAGACTGGCTCATTATCCATCATCTAACAGCCACTGGCACATTACCTATTAGCCAGAAGATGCAAGGTGCAAGCCAAAACTGTAAGATTTCTGAGCATTCAAGCAATTTGCCTTCAGACAACACCATCTGAATCATGAATAACATCTTAATAACAGCCATCTAAAATGTCAATCTTAGATCTCATCACTCTCGAGTCACAGAACACACGCACAAAAATGTGTATTTCTCTGACTAGTTAGATATATACCTGACAAAAACATGCAGCTCCATTTGTTCAACGGCACATGTATTCAGATAAACACTACCACTGAAATACAACTTTGCTCCACAATAGACAAGAAAACTGAGTTTAAATCTGAACGCAGAGAAACTGAAGATGGAATTTAGCATGTCTAGCGGTCACTGGCTTCACACTGCAATATTTGCCTAGGGAAACTGTGTCATTATCAGCTAATATGAAAAAGGAGCTACATCTGTGGCCAGTACATCCAAAAGAAAAATCTGTGGCTTATGTTTTCCTGTGAAGAGGCTTTAGAAGAACTTACAAGTGTTCAAAAACCACCAACAAATCAAAGACCTCAGAACTACCAAGTAATTTTGATTATTTTTTTTGATAGGAGGACTTGTTAACAATATTTAAAATAATAAAGACTATTCACCACTGGGGACAGGGATATGCAAAGCTCCTTTGGTGGGACAGGTTTGTCCCCAGCGATGCAAGCAAGCCAAACTGGCATTCGCTAGGACTTCCACAGTTGTGTCAGCACAGCTATCTACCTACACTGCTGGGGAAGTGACTGGCAGCAGAGCTGCCCCATTTACAAGAACAGGCAAACAGTTAGAAAGTATTGCACTTCACAGCAGCATTCCTCACACCAGCTCAAACATCGGTACTTCTCAAGAAGCAGCGAGAAGCTGAGAATTAAAAGCACCCAGGAAACTGCTGGTCTGATGCAGCACCTGGCTGCCGTACTCTATTAATCTGGAATTTCAGCCTACAACTGCATTACTTCAAGCCTCCGAGAAATTCATTATAGATTCAGATCTCTCTCTCACTCCAAAAAGTAGTATTGCAATGTCAACTTACAATGAATTTGCCACCCCATGACCACCAGCCGCACGCTAGACGCACACAGGCAATGACCGAGGCACAACACCAGCCCGGAAGACAAATTTTCTTCTGTGTGCTTAATAACATGCTGCATTAAAAACTGTGAGGGGGGGAACCCCAAAATTTAAATCCACAGCCTCAATTCCTCATTCATTAAAGGTGGAAAAAGCCCCATCTATGTCATCCACCTAGCACCCAGAAGTTTACAAAGGAAAGGGAAGATAATTTTGCTCTATCAATTATCATGGGAAAACAAAACCAACCCCCAAGCCCATGGATACCGGTATATTCAGACAAACCTTCACAAATTCAAGATGTAGTTTTTCCTGTCTCTAGAGGAACATTGGGGCACTAGCACTGCACCAATTCCAGAACTTTGTCAGTGATATATTCTCCCCCTCAGTCATGGATCAAGTGAACTCTGCCTTTGGAAAGGCAAGAGGCATTTTCTTTAAAAGCAGCTGCCTCACAAAGAAAACAAGAAAAGCTCAAGGCTTTCTTTAAGCAAACCTATTTAATAATTATGTAAAGGAGGAAGAGTACCATCAAAATTGCACACTTTTCATCCTGATATGCTCCCTATTTTTGCAGTAAGGGAAAAGCTGTTTAAAAAAAAAAATGCTCTTGAGTTTAATGATGCTTTGGAGTCATCTGTGATGAGAGCTTCAGTTTGTCTTTATACATAACAACATATTGCTCTGAATATATTACTAATAATCAAAAGAAGTCATTAAGCTGAATTAATTCCACTGCCAAAACAATTAGCATGTATTCCAATACAAAAGCTTCATTTGCATCCTACTGAATACCGCCAATAAACACACTTGTTTTATAAAAATGCTTTTTGTCTACATAGAATTATAGTGCTAAACCAGTACACTTATTACCCCTAAAACCACCCTAAAACCACCCTAGAACCTTATCTAAATGAAAAGGATGCAGCACTGGAATATTAAGCAGAACTTTCACCCTTTTTTCTCCCTTTATCATCTCAAACTTGTAATAACTAACTCTTCTTAAATGATAAACTAAATCAAATCCTTTCCTAGGTTGATTGACACAACACTTGTAGAATAGGGATATAGAGCTTTATCTCTACACTAAGCTACAGATACAACACTAGAAGGCTTTAGAAGAAAAGAACTCTGTTCTGCTCATATTGCTAGGACTTACACAATGACAATGCTTATGCCCCTCTTCCTCCCCCTGAAGTCTGTTCTTTGTCAGCAGACATTTCAATTGACCAGTGCACACAAAGGACATTCTTCTCCTGAATAATGCCCACGGATTATTCCTGTTAACAGATACGCACCTTCCTCTTGTATCTACCAGGGAGGAAGCACAAAAGCATGGAAATAATTTTGTAATCAGAGTACAAAGGAATTCTGTTCCTTCCAAGAAAGCAGCTTTGAAAGCCAGATCAGCATCCTTTGGCATTACTTGTTAAGTTCAGCATATTTGATATTTCCATCGTTTCTTCAGTAGTTCACTGCACCATAAGCGAGCTTTACTTTTTCCTCCAGCATCTTCCCCTCAAGGATAAGAGATTGTAGCCATACAGTCCATTAAGCGTTCAAAGACGCAAACCCCTCTAGATATTAATTCGATTCCATTTCTCACAGTCACTGACTCAGCCATGCGTAGTGCAATACTGACGTCTGACCTCGCAGCCTCCTGTGAGCTGAATTCATACTTGCCGTTTCCCCAGCTCCAGGCAGCCATTGGGTACCGCAATTGACAGGCAGGGTGGGGAGCGTGCGAGAGGAGAGCTGCTCGGTACCGTGCCAAGTACCATCTGCGAAGCTATTTCTAGTCCTGCCAGCTCGTCGGGTTTCAGCTCAAACACGCCACATCTGAAAAGGTTATCGCTAACTTTCTCTCGTCACATCACTCATCTGTGTTCGCGATCATACAAGACAGACAAATCCGTGCGAGTTTCAGGGGACGGTTAATTTGTTCCTGTAAAGTCTGCCTGGATTAATCTTGAAAATGAATTCACCTTTCACCGAGTTCATAAGCAGGTACCGCAAGAGCCTTCTGAGAGCGAGGCAGCACAGCCTCCATTTTTTAACTACAAACAGCCCTTTTCCAGGAAGCCTAAGCCATGAAAAACACACGACGCTTTGTGACAATCCAAACAGTAGTTTATAATCATACTAATCGGTACGGCTACCGACCAGAAAACAGCCCCCCAAGTCCTGATGTAGTGCATCTTCACATCAATAGGTCATCCAGCGCTTGACAACAAGTCAAGCCCACCGAGCGCAAAAAGCAACAAAGCAAATTAATACACGTCAGGATAAAATTTTCTAAAGGTTCTTTGGAGGAGGAGGAGGAGGAGGAAAGCATTATGCTCCAGCTTTCTCTTTTAAATGATACTTTTTGGAATGTCTGTAGGCTGTTTTAAGGAGACACAATATACTGGAGGAGTTTAAAAGCATGACTTAGAATAAATAAAAAAATCAAGATGTCATAAGCGGTAGAGTGGAAATTAAAATATGATGACAGCTGAAGGAATAAGGGGGACTGTTCAACAAAAGATGTTGTTAGAGGAAGTCAGTAAGAAAAGCAAGAGACCTGTGATTAGAAAGGCAGGAAAGCATCGGCATTCTAAACTCAAGAGTCAGCTCTTTAGATAGAGAGGGAAAACTTCTGCTCACACATTTTCAATTACCTGCGCCAGTGAATTTTCTCCTGTTCTTAGAGTCTTGTGAGGGTTCACATGCCCCAGAGGTAGAAAAACCAGCAGGATTGTAAATCTTTGCTTCCCTTCAAAGTAAGCCATGGCAAACATGACTGTAAGCGGCTACACAGAAAAGCATGCTGGCAAAACCCTTCTTCGTAGGCAATTTTTTGCCTCCAATAAACCAATCTCCCAGCAACAAGAAAAAGTGCAAGTACACAGAGGTTCTTTCAGTACTGGTTCCCTATACAGAGTCTTTTCTCCAGAGAATCATAGAAATGTTGGAAGAGACCTCTGGAGGTCATCTAGTCCAACCCCCCTGCTGAAAGCAGGGACATCCTCAACTAGAGCAGGTTGCTCAGAGCTCTGTCAGCCCCACCTTCAATGTCTCCAGGGATGGGGCCTCAACCACCTCCCTGGGCAGCCTGTTCCAGTGCTCCACCAGCGTCATGACAAAAAGCTTCTTCCTTACATCCAGTCTAATCGGTGTGTTTTGCTCTCCTTTGCCCCTATTTCAGGTAGAAAGAACATGCCATGGGTGGATTAGCTCCTGAATCCCACCCAACTAACCCTCAGGCATCCATCAAAATCAGTAGTCATGATTAACTTGGGGCTCCACCTCCACTAAAGAAGCTCTCCAAAAGAATGCTCTCTCCTTAATTTGAGGAGTGCCACAGGATCTTCTTTCAGCAAAACACAGCAACTCTGTGAACACTTTCCTGCTCCATAATTCTTAAATATTCACATAATTTTGGTCTTCAGTGGGTTCTCTCAACCATGAGTAATCTATTTCTCAGTAACTCAGATCCATTTCAGGAAGGAATAAACAGAATAAATCCCATGAGTGTTCAGCTGCCAAATGGATTTTTCAAGCAGCAAGGAATTAACCTTTAGGTAGCTATACATTCACACCTTATGACTTCTGCCCAGACACCCAAGCACATGACCTCCATAAAAGAACATGGGATGCCCTTATTTATATAACGCTTCCTTCTCCATTTTCAACAGGGAGTGTTTGATAAAAATCAAAGTTTAAGAAGCTCAGAAGCACTTTCTCTTTGGAGCTGGGAAGTTGCACCAACTGTTCAAGACTAGCTTCAGAAGTTCAGATCAAAAGAACTGGGTCCAAGCACTTACTGAACCTCTGTCTTGCCATTATAGTGTCTAGTCTCAGAGAAGAAAGGAGCCAACAGCAAAGCAGAACAGAGTTGCCCAAAAAATTCTAGGGCATAACAGTTCTGAGCATTATCACTTAATCTCTAAAATGCTGTGTGTCTCAGTTAAAAGTCGGGGTTTGATCAAGCTTTGCATGAGGCCAAAGTCTACCACAAATAATATTTGGTAAAGATTATTTGTGTGCTGGAGGTGTTCAAGAGGATTTGGTGTGTGCTTTTGCACAGAAGGTCACTAAGGCTTCCTTCTCAGCAGTGTTCACAAGCCGACATTTCAGAAATGAAGGATATCAAAAACCACCCCAAACCCACAACCATTTACTATACCTTACTACAGATGGGTGGACTGATGTTTTTGAACTCCATCACCGAGTACAGCCCATTTTTCTAGATTCCAAGAACAACTCTTCCCAGCCCATCTCAGTTTCTTTTTAGGGCTTTCCATCCCGGTGCCAATAACACACAGATGAAGAGTACCTGATCTGCCAACACCAAGGTGTAGTTAAGAGCAGGCACATTTGCAGTTAAAAATGATGGTGCACGGTAATTCACAGACTATGACATGAGCCTGTGGCAAAAGCAGGCCTTACTATTTTCGTGTCATACATTATGTAGGCCTGCCCAGGCTATATAATGTTCAACTGCAGAAATCCAGTTTATACCAAGAGAAAGAAAACCGATTCTGCAGTGGAAAAGAGACTATTCTGTTATCTTTCCAGAGATGAGGAAAGGACCCTTCTGTGGATGTTTCATGCACTTACAAAATGCTGAGGCAAGTGGCACTTCCATTCAGAACCCATGAATGCATCCTCCCAGCAAGCAAAAATAATGTTAAGGGGGGGAAAAAAAAATCTCAGCATTCAGCATCTGTACAATAACTTGTCATCTATGGAAAAATTTTCAAAGAAGGTGAAGAGTTTCAAAGACTCAAGAGGTTCAAGAATCATGAAAACAGAATGACAGCAAAGCCACATTTTTTCATTCATGCAGTAGGTCAGGCAGAGTGTCTAACTACGATGAACAGAGAACTATGAAATGGGACTAAAAGGGAAGTAGATTTAGAAAATTACACCCAGGAAAAATCTTTAGGAAGGGGCAAATTTAAGCCACAGATTTTCCACCACAACTCCAGAGAAAGTGCAGAGTACCACAGAATTAGAATAAGACTTCCGATGACAACAAAAGAGACAAAGCAAGAGAGCAATTACATGTGGGAAGCTAATAACCAATGAAAAATTAAATAGAAAATACCATGCAGCAATATGTAATAATGAAAACATGAATCCAGAGATGATTTACTCAAGCCTTAGCCAACATATGGTTCCTCAAAGTTTTGTTCCATCTTATTCAGGTACTTAAAAAGCATCTCAGATTTTTGTAATAGCTTGCACAAACAAGACTGCATCATTAATTACTCATCTTTAACACCATATAATTTCATCCTGTCAGGCTCTTTAGATTTATAGCAGGGATCATTTGCATTGTATTTTTAGTCCTAATTTTCTGGATCTCTTTCTTCTGAGTTTTCCATTACATTGTCCATCTCAGAACAAGAAAGAAGAAGGAGAAGGGAAAATAACAGCATGACCTGCCAGCAGTTTTAATTATTGGACACTTGAGACACTCGAAAGAAGATAACAACATGCTAACCTGTGTAACTGTGTAACGTACACCCCCTAGACAGTTGTGATCTGCATCCTTCGCCTCAAACAGACAGCACAATGAAGGGAGTGCAGTCCCACGGCTCTCCTCACTGCCCCATAAGCCTTAGATGCAGAAGGACAGCTCACAGTCCTGGATTATATTTTCTATAAGTCTAGAAAATTATCTAAGCTATTTTAAGAATGGTAAGGCTGGAGGATTAAACATTCTAAAGAACCAAGAAGTGACAAGCTAAGCATCTATCTTAATTATTATTCCCTCGTTGAGATTTATTATAAAGTTCTTTCACCATTGCATTTCTCAAACCTAGACTACTTCTCTCCCTCCCCGCCCCCCACAAGACAACAAGGTATATTTTGAAAGTGAAAGACAAATAAGGCTACAGTACTTGAACTTTTTAAGAAAGCAGATCTTTTCAAGTTACATCATTAAAAAAAAAAATATACATCTCCAAAAGCATTTTCCCACCTCATGCTGCAATTTTCACAGACTTTGACTTGTCTGGAGAAAAAACAACATTTAAGTCAGAAATAATAGTAACATGTCTGTATTTATCCCCCCAAAACCCAGTTATTTTGTTCAGGCTTTTGAAGAAAGTACACTATTTTCCAATAATTCAATTATCCGAAGTAATCAAGTATCTCAAAGGAACATGGTAACAAAATATTTCTCAATTTCCTCCTTATTCTAGTATATCCTCAAACTGTTAGCTAGATTCTCAAAGATTTCCAAAATGAGTCTACGTTCTTTGGGGAAAAATAATCAGATGTTAGCTAAAATACTACATCCATTTGACAGACAGCAAAAGCTTTCAAAAA
>VWZY01003755.1:176495-200576 GCA_013399075.1 Chloroceryle aenea | reverse complement strand
AGGCGTTACCGGTTTCACGTGGCTGCATGTCCCCAGCAGCTAGGCCCCTAGTCCGGCTCCGTGGTACAGTGGCTCCGCCATCCGTCTGTCCCTGCCCGCCACGGAAGAAAAAGTCCAAACCGAATGCAGTGCAGTACAATACAGACACGCTGCCATCTCTGCCACCTCAGCCTT
Source organism: Chloroceryle aenea (assembly GCA_013399075.1). Taxonomy (NCBI): domain Eukaryota; kingdom Metazoa; phylum Chordata; class Aves; order Coraciiformes; family Cerylidae; genus Chloroceryle; species Chloroceryle aenea. Next base: position 200,402 of record VWZY01003755.1, on the reverse strand, counting down.
CATCCTAAAGCTGATTCCCCAGTTAAACGGCAGCTATAATTTCTAGGTTTGTACCGTCTGAGCAATCAGCACTCTGCTTAGGAATGTAATTAGTGGATCTGGCTTTGATTCCCTAACACCCCGGCAGAACGATCGTATCCCACACTGTTGGCAATTTCGGTGTACTGAAGCGTCACAGTTGTTCAGGTGACACTGTAGCCCTTTGCACTTCTCAGGGGGGAAGAATAAAACGGTGCCAAGCTGTGTTCAGATCTAAAGTCAGCGTTCACCCCTTCTCTAAGCTATTCTCTCAGGTCATTATTAAATCGTTATTAAATACAGGCAGAGCTTGACTCCGATAGCAGGTGAAAGGACTGTAGAGGTCTAGGCAACAACTATATTGAAGAAACTGCAATTAGCTTGAGAAGAGAAAGAGAAGGAGCAGATCTCTCGTGAATGTTCATCTCTTCTCCTTTGTGTGCTGTGGGAAGCCAGTCAGGTTGCCCAGTGGGTGCTTTGCAGTAGCCCCACAAGGTCAAACGCCACATATGGAATCTTCTCAGAGTCGCATGAAGTTCTATCCTGAGCCACCATTGGATCAGAGCTCCCAGGGAAAACACCCAGGAAAGAAGGAACATGAATCTCTATACTACTGATGAGTATATTCACCTAGAGCAGGGGTTCTGATTTAACCTCTGGAAGCTGATAAAGTTGCTCTCAGATTCCAGAGACTGATCCACTGCCTTTCATGTGCTCTTACAGCATCCTCCTCTTTGAGGGGCACTGAAATGTAAACCTCAAGATCCAGTCAGTGTACACCTCTGGACTTGCCTGGTGCATTAGCAGATCTGACTGCTTCAAGTTGTACACCTTACGCTCACCGGGGAGAGAAGGGAAACAAGGGGCAAGAAAGCAAGGATTTGTATCTTTGCTATACTGAAATGTCCCAGCAAAACACCAATCCATTAGACAAATTCTCTTTTCCATCCTTTAACAATAACCCCAGAGATAAACCACACAGTTCTAGAAATCTACCAGCAGAACAATGAGGGCCAAGCAGCTTGCACAAAAGCTGTTAGAATGCGCTAACCAGGCGAGGAGTCAGATGTTCTGTGCTGTTCTAACAGTGAGCTGAGCACTATTAAACAGCAGCTTACAGCAGCTAAGCAAGCCAAACCAGTAGCAGTTAAGTCACCAGCAGCAGGTTTTACCTACAATCTTAATGGTTGTCTTGGTTTTATTAATTTTCTTGTTATTTTGACTTTGTTGCTTTTTCATGGGTTTGGGATTTCTTTGAACTGGTTTGCTTCTCCTGAGGATGGATATTGAAATCAGTTCTTCTTGTTTTATTAGTGGCAGACACAATTTCATGAGTGGCAGACACAATTGTATTTCTTTTCAATAGGAATTTTATAAAACCCAGGGGTGTACGGTAGATAACCATCTGCGCAGGATAAGTCTTTGAGGACCCAGGTCTTAGCAAAAAGCTCTTGTCAGATGATAAAGCAAGGTTTGCTGCCTTGAAAGGAAATGCATGCATAGCAGCCACATTCTTCGGGGAGGAAAGAGACCTACAGACACCCCATCTTTGGAAGGCTGATCCTGTGAGCATGAAGACTCACAGACCTAATACTTTTCTGACTTAATCTCACTATAACAGAGGACGTAGGAAGTCTCCTCTTGCAGCCACATGCATGTCCGAGTCTGTCATGAAGTGCAGGCTTGCTTAGTGTTTACACTGTTTAGATGCAAGTGCACAACCTGGCGTAGGTTACAGGCGTGCTGCAGTGCATGGGTGGGAGCAGCACTAGAGCATCTCCAAGAGTCACACCACTGTCTTCTCCATGACATTGGCAGGAGATGAGATTTTGGCTCATTCTAGTTAAAAGATCCACATTTGTTCGTCTGCAAGCTCAATTCTTTGCCTCTTTTTCCTTCTTCTCTTAGATAGATAGGTAGGCAATACCATTTATCTCTCCATACCCTTCATTCATCCTATGTTAATCATGTCTCTTTGGATTTTCTTTTCTGACTGCTGTTGCTACCATTTGTTATCACATAAAAGTGTTTCTATTTCTTACTATCCTCTCTCCAGTCCCCTTAATCTGTGAGAGAGAGATGAACCTTTGCAATATATCGTGGTATTACAGTATTTTTTATAACATCCTCTGCCCTGCTCTGCTGTTTTGACTGCTGCTGAACTGATCAGAGGTTTAAGCTGAAAAGCCATAACAAAGCCTTTTTCTAGGTAATTGCCATTAGGAAGCAATTTCATTCCAATTACATCTTTTCTTTTTTTTTTTTTTTTTTTTTTTTTTTTCTAGTGGATATTACCTAGCACTAATTCATCTGCCAGAGTGCTCTCTTTAGTCCTTTCGAGGAGTCACGGTGTATGTGGGCAAAGCAAACATGATTTTAGCCATAAATGAGAGAGGGCTGAGCATGGTTTCTGTAGCCGTATTTGTAGCTAATCGATGTTCAGTGGTGCATCAGCTGTCTCTGACTGTGAAGCCCTCTCTAAGCAACAAGTATTTTTTGAAGTGTACAGAAAATTTAAATATCGACGTAAACATCTTTCATCTACTGGATGAGGAAGAACAAGTTGTTTAAATAATAGAGTTCTTTGGAACAAAATGAAACAGTTTATGAATTTGGCACTTGAAGATGATTTCTGCAAGTGTGTTGTTATTGTAAGGGGACATAAATAGGTTTGTGCTTGGTAAATACCTTTTTATTTAACCGTCAATATGATTTTGTGTGCAGGAAAGTCAAAAGTAAAAATAAAAGTCACTTTCATCAATGTTTTTCTATTTATATTGCTGTAATACAATAAAATGGCTTAATAATCTTGCCCCAAATGCTAAATTGTATCGGAACAGTTACAGGTCAGTCAGTTATTGTGCTTTAAAATGTCCAAGAGCTTTTGGTCCAATTTATTTGGTAATACAGGAGTGAGACATAGGTACAAAAATGCAATTTCATTTCTTTAAGTTAGCACAGATGTCTGATAAAAGAATAAATAGAAAGTGCATTTTAAGGCCTCAATTCTACAAACAGCCAAGTGTCGTGGAACCCTTGCTGGAGTGCAGGGCACTGATGTGCACAGGCACAGACTGTCTGCTTGCAGCACCAGGGCCTTTACACTACTAAAAGTATAGCCAAGATTATGAGCTACAGTTCACTAGTCACAAGTACCTTTCTAGCCTCCAGCAGATTACATTTCTATTTGTAATGATTTATGAGTTTTATACTAGGTTCCCCAAGGTGTGCTAGACATCACACGAACAAATAAGGAGTGGTATGGGAACATAAACAGACGCTTTGGCTTCGAGCAGCAATTCATCTAGGTTTGAGCTCTGGCAATAGCAAATCTGGAGAGAGCCACCATTCTTATTAGTCAGAAGTGATTGAGGGTCCTAAGCACTTTTATGAATATGCCATTCAAACTAATTTTGTATTTGCTGCTTTTAAAAATTATGATCAGAATGGATTTTTTTTTTCCGTATCCATATTTATGTCCGATTCTTTTGGAGTCCTGCATAGAGTCTGAACGTCTTGCAGATAATGGTTCCTCTCCCAGGTTGATTTCTGCTTGTTAGTGGTTCTCATTTTGGGAATTTGGCAAACTGAGATCCCAATTCTACAAAAAATTGCATCCGAAAACGAGTTAAGTTTTATTTATGAGAGCCACCAGTCTCACAAACAAAAACTACTTAGAGGTGAGACCTAACACAACATACAGATATAGATAATTTACAGGGGAAACGAGGAACAAAACCCATATATAATGCAAGATTTTTGTCTCAATTTTAATTGCCCAGTATAGAATCATTTCCCAGTTCTGTAGTCATGGTCATGCTTATACACGTGCTACCATCTCTGCTCCCGCTGTTTCTGAGGTTGTATATTGGATCTATTTCATACAGAAATTGTTTTTATTTGATTCCATTGTACTTTAATCTTAAACTTTGCCTTCTTGCTTTTATTTTTTTTATATTTGCACTCTTCAATCCTAAATTATTATCATGCTGCATTGGCTATGTAATTAAAGTTCATCTGATTTTAGGCCTTCTTCTGAAAATAAATTTTGGATTTAAGTTTACATATCTTCATTAGTACAAAGTTAAACAAAATTTAACCAAAGTTAAACAAAATTTAGGCAAAGTGGTGCCCTATTCTGGAGACTGCTTCTACTGCATTTATTCCTTGCTGGTTAACAGTGCAAGTAGGCTGTGATTGCACATGAATGCTGTCCATGTAAGGACATTAAAACTGGTGCTAAAAGTTTTTTCAACGTTCTTACTGGTTTAGGTTTCTTTATGCTGGTAATCTATAAGATATATGTGCCATTTAAAAGATACCCAGAAATTAGCAGCAATGGTCATGGGTGGACTGTAAATACATTTTATTATTCGATTGTGAAATGTCTAACTCAATGAGGCGACAATCTTAAATGGAGACATTGATCGTTATTGCAGTTGGAATAAATAATAATAAAATGCCCTACTTGATCAGTGATATACAGACACATGCTTACTTGGACAGACATAATGCTCACTCTTTTTTCATTACGGCTTTGCTTTAAAGATTACATCCATGTAGGCTTTGTCCAGATCGATGGGTTTCTTCTGCATTGCTGCCCGCAATTGCTCAGGGAGCAGCCTCCGACTTCTTGTCTCACCCAGGACAATATCATCCTTGTTTCGAGGCCTCTGGGTCCTCGCATCCTCAATGGCACTGTGCACATCCTGCAGCTTCATCTGAAGCCAGTCCTGTCTCTCCACGGTGTGTCGATGCTCGCCAAGATTATGCATTAATTGCATCTCACTCACAGATCTTTTCCTGCATGAAAGAAAATCAAAGAAAGAGACTCATAGTGGCCCTCTTGAATTCTAGATCTTCACTGAAAAAAAACAGGCTTGGGAACTTGAGGTTTTGTGATACAGAGCCATGGAACCTACCATTCTAAGTTGTTTAAGGGGTAGAATGACATCTGAAGAAGAGAAGGAAGGTGGATAGTGATTTGTTACTGATAATCGCTATGTTAGTGAGAAGGCATCAAAACTGGGACATAGTCCAGTTTTGTGACAACATTATTTTACTCATTTATTTTAGCTGTTGTAGATGAGCTTAGGGCTTATATGGTCATAGGTAGCTGATGAATAAAACTATGGCACTTACTCAGCAGTTGTCTTCTGTGAACAGAAGATCTAAGGAAGAATGATTTCCTTGTGGATTTGTGTCTTAGTGCTGACTGATGGTAGTGACTAAGTGTGAGTTCCAGCTAGATTCTCACACAGTGGCAAAGATGCTCTCCTGTGGAGACATCTTCAAGCATCTAATAAGAGATGCAGCTAACCCAAAGATATTCCTGAGAGAACACTTGTATCATTTTTCTCCCTCTATTCAACTACCCAATTAAAAAAAAAAAAAATGTGAAAGAACTCAGAGATCTCTACCGATCTATCTACAGATCGATCACCCAAGGGTTCAAAAAGAGGGACAGAAAGATTCATACACATAAACTTACATACAAATAAACCAACCACGCTCTCAAGAACAGATGAAGTAATTCCCAAAGCTTTGGAAGTGCAAAATAATGTACTTACATCATTGGTCTTCCATCAGAGTTTGTAAGAAAGCATATGGCATATAAAATGATTGCAGTTCTGGCCAGATTTTTTACAGAAGTCATTTTGTCTACAAAGATAGAAATGAATACCTGTGTAAATCTGTATTTCAGGTAATTTCTGTTCATTCAAAAGAAATTTAGCTTAGAAAAGAAATCAAAGACATGAGAGATTTTGAAGTAACCGAAACTTAAGAAATGCAAAACTCGACAGTGCTATTTTTGCAATATTTTCTGCAGCTTTTTCTCTAGGTCAGAAAAGAATTTATTGCATGGTACCTTCAATGACACTACGAATGTGGTCCTAGCAGCCCATCGAACCCAATCTTAGAAATGCATGAGTTGGATTCACTTTAAGATATTTCTAATTCATTCTCTCAGATTTTTTTCATTTCACAAATTTGGTTCAGATAATGAGTCACTTTGATCTTACTAATGTTCACTTTATTTTTAAGATCATCTGAAAATTAGCAAACATAAAAGTGAATAAAAAAAATCAATGATAAAAATTTTCTAAATAAGTCTTCTAGAGAATTTGGAAATAAAACAAAGTATACTTACGAGATAGTATCTTAAACAGATTTCTGCTTAGGGTATGTCGGCAGATGACTGTCTCTTGATGTCAAGTATATTTAAAGACTACTGAATTGGTTTAGTGAACCCCTTAAATGTAACTTTAAAATAGAGCTTCTAAGTAACTTAGAAGCCCTTTTATTGTCTCAGTTGATGTCACTCTCAACACACACCCTCCTGACCCTCACGTACCCACCCTCGGATGCTTTTGTTAATTTGGCATTTACAGTGAAAAGAAAGGTCTCAGCAAAAAGCAAGTATCCTGAGTAACTCTGAAGAAGTTTGACTTTTAAATTCAGATTCTCTATTACTCGATCTAAATCTACTATTATTAGATTTGTGCCCAAGATAACATGAGCTCTGAAGAAGTTGCAAGGATTTGCAAGGAAAACTTTGTGTTGTTAAATGCAGGCAGGTAAAACTGAAATTAGGCAGTGAGGTTAGTCATCTACAAATGCAAGATTAAAACAAAATATTGAAAAGCTAACAACTGCAATACTTGCGGGAAGTAGGAATAGTAGCTTCAGGTCAGATACTGGAAATGGAGAACAAGATATTTCTTTGTGAAAGAATACACTAGAGAGGAGCAGAAGCCTCAAGATGATAGAGGATCGTGGTTTTAATGAGAAACCAGTGGTAGTGAACAGTTGTTAAAATACAGTATTAGACCCTCACTCTTCTGTTATACCTATACTTAGGAATATCCTCAAATCTCTCAAAGGTGCTAGGTAACATGGAGGCATTTGAAGAGGCTGTGATATAAATTAGAGCTTCATACATTTTGGAAAAGAAATATAGAACTCTGTGCCTACATTCTAAGAAGTGAAATGCGTATATCAGCAATACTTTCCCATCTGTATGAAGAAAGATTCTTTTCAGTTGCAAGATATTTTTCCTACATTAGATGCTTTTCTAGGAGAAAAAAAAAATGTTTAACATCACATCCCCTTTGGAAGCTATTACTGCTTTTACCATGAATGCTTTTTTTTGGTTATGCTATGTGCCCATTGTATTTCACAAAGAGGTAAAAAAGATACGTTGTATTATTGATTTACACAGATGCTAATCTCATGGGGAAAGAAAGGAAGAATGAGAAACTCCAAAAAGCTTTAAATACATCTCATGATTCCTTCAGTTAAAGAGTAAACTGAGAAGGAAAGTAATAATCCACTTAAAGAAATACAAGAAAGCAGGGCTGAGATGGCTTCCAGCATTATCCTGTCAGTTGGCAATATCCTTCCACCTACACAAAGCCAAAGTGCACAGAGGTTTGTGGAGATGATATTTTTTAAGGAGATTTGTAGCTGATGTGCCTACTAGGGATACTAAGCTGAAGGATTTAGTGACTAAAAATGTACAATGGGTACGGCATGTCAGAAGAGGGCTTGAAAAATCTCTACATAGTTGGTAATGAAAAGCTCAATTTTCTAGATTTTACCATAACAAAATCTTTAAGGCAAAGCCTCAAGCCAGTATTTTTAACAGAGGCCTGGCGTTCATGTGGAACATCTAGCATATGACAGCAAAGTCTTAACTGAAGAACAAGCATTCGAAAATAGAATGTCTGCATACAAAAAAAAGTCATGCTTTCATACAGACTGGCAGCAATTGGTAGCAAAAATTGGCAATAAGCCATGAGTAACAGTTGTAAAATGAGTATTAACAGACTTGGGTTGCCAGTGCTATTCTTTTAGTTGTAGTTACATCTCTTAAAACACACGTGTAAATCTGCAAGAGACCCCACACTGGAGCTTTGAATAAATCTGAGACACAGAAAACACCAGAGTATGATGTAATTGAAAAGACTTAATTCTCTTCAGACAACTTACGTTAGTGCAGATGCTCTTAAACCAGATGTAATTTTAGCTGGCTTACTTGGTACATACTTACTCATTAAAACAACTCTGAAATAAGATTTCCCAATGTCATTTTTATTCAAATGTACTAAATAGGTTGTACCTAAAATCTCAAACAAAGTTGGCTAAACTTGGTACTTAAAAAATATTCACGTGTGAAAAAAATACAAAAAACTAATTCCAATTGCATTCTTTGGCCCAGAAAAATGAAGATACAAAAATAATAAAAAGATGAAATATATACCCCATTATTTGTAAACAGATAGAGCCTGTAATTAATGTGTAAACAGATAGAGCCTGTGATTAATGAAGCTCTAAATTACAGCTCATAATTGTCATAGTTTTATCTGTATAGGCAGAAAAAAACCAACCTTATTTGATTTGTATTATTATCCCAGATACCCAGAAATTATTTTATTTGAAAATACAACTGCTAATAATTTATCCTTTGCCATCCCTATTTGCTAAACTTGGTATATCAAATGTGGGAATGACAGATAATGGAACAAATTAATGTAGTTCTTTTACAGAATGCCATAACTGTGTACATTTTGGTTTGGACACAGCATATCCTCTGTGGAGTGATGAGCTGAAAATGGTATTGAGCTCCTTTAATTTTCAGAAAGATGAAGATTCATGTCCAGATTAAATTTTTTTTTGGCTTTCTTAAGCATCCCTTTAAAAGTTCAGAGCTCTTCTGTGCACTATTAAATGGAAGAACCGAACCCAGAAAACCAGGGCCTACTAAAATGTTCTTCAGTAGGAGCTTCAAGACTAAGGAAATTTATAGGCACTATGGTGAAAAAGAAGTATATAATCTCTTGTGACAGAAAGAAAAAAAATATATTATCTCCTCAATGAAAATGCATTTCATGCTTCTTTGTAGACATAAGAGCGTGTGTATAAGTGCAATGGCAAAATATGGGGGAGAAAAACCTCAAGCTTCGAAGGAAATTACCTTCTACTAGTGGGGGTACATTTTTGGTGCCTACAAATGAGGACTGAGCTACAGGAGACAATTTTTACTTCTCTTGGAATAAGAGGAGGGAAAACACAGTGTATTCTGAGTTTCCATGTCCTGAAAACATCAGGCTATGAATGAACTCATCCATCAAATAGTGGGTACGACTGAAGCCAACAGCCAAGGAAGGATAAACCATTAGAGGTTTCAGGTCACTACCAAAGGCAACCGATTCAGAAATTGGTTGCAAACTATTGGAGTGTGTGTTGCATTATCAAGACTGAAATTGCTTTTCGTTTGGAAGAAGAAGTGAGTGGGTAAATTTTATGACTTAGCCTGAAAGACAATAATACTGAGAAGATCATAGTTCAAATTTGTGATTATTTCTTCATGTATGTCCACAAACTCAGGCTAGATCTAAGCTTGAACTGAGTGTTCTCTTTTAGCATCATCTAAAACCACAGAATGTTATACTGGCAGTATTAATAATATTCTCTATGCCATGAGGCATTTATAGACATCCCACAACTTCTGAAGATTCGGGAGAGGGCTGAAGAAGCGAAGATGCTGGAATCACCGTTTGGGAGGGAAGAGCTGACCACAGCCTTTTCCTCTGGCAAAACTTTCTCTTCGCCAGAGAACTACCCTTCTCTGACCTTCCCTTATAGATTGTACAGATACTTGCATCAACTGTGCATGAAAAAAAATCTCTGTATTGCTTTGTTTGCAGGTGGCGTGCCATTTACGTTGTATTTGTGCCATTTGTGTAATCAGACTCCAGGATTGAAAACAAGCAGAAAAAACCCTCAATTTTACAGACAGGTAGGTCATATTCTGGCCATATTCTAAAAATTCTCAGTTCTTTATAATCTACTTCATATATTCTATTCATTTTTTTTCCAGGGAAACCTACTTTACTGCATCTTGAAATTAAACACATCCTGAGATACCTTACTGGAATGTGATTAGAGGACACAAAGCTTTCTCAAATTATACTTTTTAAGTGACTGAAGTAAATTTTCACAAATCAATGATGTAATCAGGTGTGCTAATATTTCTACAGAATTCTTCATCCTCTAGTTTTAAGGCTCAAATACTGCAGTCAGATTATTTCTGTGCTATTTTTTACAAAGGTAAACTTTTCCCACTCAGTGGGTAGTTCCAGATAAAATGCTTTCTAACTACAACGATGACTAAGAGAATATTAGTGGATCACTGAGCAAAGGAACAGAGTAATTGGTGACATACTGGATGATTGGTGAGGCAACCTTTCTAAATGTGTCCGTGGAATGTTTCTGCCTTGACACAATGAAAAGCCAAAGTGACAGTCAGTAAACTCTTTAGAACTTCATTTGATTGACAAGATTTATGGCTTTTCAAATACCACAGCAGCATATTTGGTAATTTATGTAAGCAATATTGGGTATCTTCAGGTGTTCTTTGGGTTTTTGCAGCTAGATGAAGCTTTGACCACATGCCAGTCTCCAATTAGATAAAAAACAGCACAGAGACTTATGTAAAATTCAGAAGATGCTCTATCACTGGTTTAGTTTGTGTCCAATCTGCTTCATACAATGTGTTTTTAGCAGCTGCTGTTCAAGACTTTGGAAATAATTTCTTGTCAGTATATTTTTCTCCAGTTACATAAAATCTGAAAATGACGATGTTCCTGAATCTCCCTGATTTCTTCCTGAGGAAAGTATATACCGTTGATGTTTGTTTAGGCAAAGACAGAAGAAAAGCAAACACCACTGAGAAAAAGATCAGTGAGAAAACAGAAGCTGGTAGATTCTAGTCTCAGTCATGCCACTTAAGTACACTTGTGTACCTCGGAAGATAAACTGGACACTGTAACAGTAATTGTGATCCAGATGATTTCCAGAGTTTTCACTGATTAATTGAAACATATACACTGAGTGGAGGTCCTCTTTTGCTCTCACTGTAATTTAGCCATGTTATCTAACAGAGCTATCCAGTTTATCATGGAATTTCACTATTGACCTATCATGGACATGCCAGGCTTTGATGGTATGATCATGAATGTATGAGAGTTTGCTCTCTGCTTGCCACCCTACACCATGGCTGCATAGAATTTCACACAGCATTACATGGCTGTTTTGAAGCCTAAAAGGAGAGCCCTGCTTACCTCATCTCTCTCTCATGAGAAGAATCTGAAGCTTGATGAAACAGCCCAGAGAAGCCTGGAGGAATGCTAAAATGGCTGTTAACAAAGTCATGAAGATGAGGTACCCCTTAGTCTCTACCAAGACATATTTCAGTGGTCAGTGACAAAAATGCTAATGTGCATCACGACCAGTAAGAAAAGCTGTGGTTAGTTTCAACAGATACAACTTGGCGCGTTTTTAAAGTACTGTTAGTGAATTGTAAACTATATAGCTAAGTATTTATAGAGTTGTGTGTGAAAATATAGGTATTACTTTGAATTTAAAAGTTCTGGCAAATCATTTTACAATCAATAATTACTTAGTGGGATATTAGCCCTCACGACACTGAAACACCATCCTGTCAATGCTTTGCTGAATTCATTGCTATGGGAAAAATACAGTGCTTTATGACTCTTTTCAGTGGATAGAAAGCTGGTACAGTCCTCAAACTGCTGTTGGATTTTGGAGATCAATACCAAATTGAGTTATGCATCTGTACATGTAGATATAGTCATATATAGGCCAGAGTATTAATTGGCCTATTGCTGGCTCTAAATACTTTGCACAAGCTCGATTTCCCTTTCAATGATGAGCAGTGTGGTTAGAGCTCAAGCGAGCACTCAGGTTCTTTCTTGTCATCCTTTGAAACCAACAGGTCATTGCTGCAAGTCACACAAGGAGACCAGCTCTGAGAGCACAAGTAGTCCCAGATGGAAACACACCTAACATTGAAAGCAGGGTAAGTCTAAAATCCACCACCCCTCCTCTTCCAGTCTGAAGCACCTTATCACTCCAGACTTCAGGATTCAGGACCCCTCTTTTCAGCATTCATCTGCACATATAGGTGCACACATGCACATCTTATAAAATCATCATTTAAAAAGCAATTAAGACATCTACTAAAGAAAGGCTTGAGTAATTAAATAGCGTCCACTTGATCCTGAAAGCAGGAGGTAGGAAGAAGCAGATATCTACAAGTATCATCTTTGACTTACAAAACCCTCGTAAGAATGAATATGCTAGCTCTGCATAAAATAACCATGAAGACTCAGGATGATACAGGATAGAACAATGGTGGTCTGCACGTTTTATGCAGGTAGCCACATATTTTTCTATCCTTTCTACTGAGAAGACATTTCAAGTTCATATTCCCATATTTTTTGCAGTCACTGCAGATGAGCAGATAGCCTGCAAGTAAGTGATCTGAAGCTTGATGAAATCTCATGGGATTGACGAGTACAATTTACAAATGAATGATGACATTGCAGACCTTGCCTTCAATCCAGTGAATGTCCTGAAAAAAATCTTAGTCCATAGTCAGCTGAAACACTTGAAAAAGTAGAGAACTAGCAAAAAATCATTGTTTTGTTTGGGTTTTGAAAGAAAATATTGTGCTAGGTGTTATGCAAGCACACAAGAAGGTTCAGACCCTCTAATAATGGTGTTACTAAGGACAAAAGTGTGCTGTATTTTATATCAAGCTCTTCATTATTTGAAATATTAATTACAGCAAATAAAATGTTTTAAGTTATATCTTAAAGACCTTGCTCCAGAAATAAAGTCCTTTAAATGACAACTTCTGGTTACAAGACTTATTGTAAGATGCATGGGTCTTAGTGCTTAAGAGTTATTTGCTTTTTTTTTTTTTTCCTCTATGTTTCAGTCTCTACGTTGAGCTAGTGAGATTCAAAAGAACAAAAAATTGCAATTTGGCCTTTTCTACCATCATTTTCAAAAGAGGAGATCATTATTACTGACTGTAGTGGTAGTTTCAGTAATCAGATAGATTATACCGGTCAGCGTGTCTCTTGGATCTTCCTTGCAGATGTGTATTTCTCCTCTCTCACAAAGCTATACAGACTATTTAGATTTAAATTTTGGCTCTTAAACTGTTTAGTGCCCTGCTTAGCCTCTGCCAAGATTTATTCCTAGGCTGTATCTATTCTTCCATATGAAATTCCTAGTCTACACTTTAATTTTGTAGGCTTTTTGTAAAAGGTACCCACTCTGGTGCACTGCACACTCATTTTAACCTATGCAATTTGGACTGGGATAGGAACAAATCAAAATGTGCTTAGCTTGCACTGTACATGAACCACCATATAGAATGCTGAGCAGCGAAGGACCTAACCTCCTGTTTCTGCCCTCATTTTCTGCTACCCTTTGTTTTACATTGTGACCTCCCTATATAGACAAGTGAAGGTAAGAATCAACCGATTCTACCAAAGCAAGTCACTTTCTTTACCGTGCTTCATAGTCCTGCATCCCTGTAGAATCCTGTCCCCAGCTTGATTTCTTCTGTGGTAACCCGTGTGTTAGGAACAGGCTTTCCTCCATGAACCAGATAAATTTCCTCCACTAGTCTCCTTTGCCTTCTTCTTACTATCCACTGCTAAAACAACTGGTTTTCAATACTTAAGAGAAGATGGCAATGACTATGTACAGATAAATATTTATATATAAAAAGCAAAATCTGTAAGAAGTAGCCCAAACCCACACTGTCCTACTACAAACTGTTTCTTCCCTTCCTGTAAGTTATATAATTCTGCATGAACTTTTTGAGCATGGATTGTGTTTTTCCATTAATTCTTAAGAACAGTTATCATCCTGTAGCAGTAACAATGGGCTTTGTAGTTTTACAGTTATCATACAAATGCAACTTAGAAAACTGAGAATCGTGTGAAGGAAGGATTCTGAGCCATCATCCCTAGCAGCCCTGTGAAATTAAAGATCAGAATAATTCAGGCAATTACTGCCTTAGTTTTCCCAAAATTAGTGCCCCTTCTCCTCTCTCACATGCTGAGAAACTCCTTTAAAAGGAGTCTCTGCATATCTCTGTAATAAAATGACCTGAAAAACAAAGGCGTGGGTAGAAGCTAATGGGAAATAGGGCGTACTAATGTGCAAACAGAAGCTGAGGCAATAGTAGTATTCTAGACCCCCAATTCTCTTTGTATCTGAGAGGTCTATGAACATTTGTGAGAGTATACATTTGCCAAGGTGCACAGAGGAGATGGCTTGAGCCAGCAGTTTGGTTTTGTTCCACGCTAGCAACTGTGCTGTAACTACAGGAACGGACTCTATAAATAGCCCAACTCAGTTACCTTTTTCAGAACTTCGGGGATGGCTAATCCCCAAAATAGATGACTTACATAACTCTGTTCTCCAAACACACTCCCTCACTCGGCAAATTGGGTTCTTTGCGCACCACTGTAAAATTAGCGCACCCCTCTAGCTCGCGTTCGATACTCGCCGGAGCAGTTGTTCAGGTGACGTAGCCGTATGAACTCTTACTTCTCAGCATCTGAGGATCTGGACTTTGGCTGCAGGTATTTGTTAAAGTGCATTTAGAAAGAAGAGCAGGTAGGAAGTATCAGACTAAAACACTGATTCTAAAGTTAAACCAGTTAGTGTCAAAAAAGCCTATTTTTGAGACACTAAGGCTGGATGCACATGGCTGAGTTCTATTAGGGGGAGCAAATATTCAAACTGAATCAGGAACATTTACAAGACCATCCTTGAACTTAAGTTACAACAGAAGCCAGAGAAGTGTTGCCCCAGAAGTCAATGGTATTTGAGAAGCACTGTATACTAAGATCTCATTCTGGTGTTCTGAGATCTGTCCTTAAAGGAGCAACAGTACACAAGTCTGGAGCCAGTGCATTGTAAGTGGAAATGCTGGTTTTAGATGAAATGCTAACTCTCCCAAAACTCTACAGGCCTTTTACAGCGAAGTTGTGTATTGGAAGTACTTGCAAACAGAACACCACAGGAGTCCTTAATGCACGCAATTTTATGTCCAGTTGCTGCCTTCGCAAGCTGAGCAATCACATGTCACTGCTATGGTGGCCTAGCAGCCAAATACTGTGAAAGGAGGACATTGCACTGGAATGGGCAGATCTGAAGACACACAGTCTGAAATATGACATCATCACTTTAAGGATATACTTAGAGGAATAGTATCCTTCCAGAAAAGAGTTCTTTATGGCTGTGTTATCCCTAATGCCTAAACAGGTGGCTTGTTCGTAGTAGTTCTCAGACCATCACTGAGAGAAGAATTACCTGAAGTCTTTTACAGATAAGCAAACAGAAATAGGAAGATCTACATCTGCAAATTGCAAAGCTGAAATCTACCCAGAATAACAGGAAATATCACCAAAAGGCCATCACTGAGTGTAAGTGGAGATGCTTTCCCATAAAAGTGGTCCATATGGTGTAACATTATGGTAGCTGAGACCAAAAGCTGAACTTGTTTGGTATGTGAAGTCCTGCATTCCAGGCAGCAGCACATACCCCAGGGCTGCGAGTCTATTACTGCTCTATTATGTAATGTTTACAAGCTCTTTGCCACAGGTGATCTAACACCGGCAAGAGGCACATATTTCCCACTCTACTAGGGTTGCAATCTCATCTTTTGTTCCCCATATTGGTCTTCACAGAGGAATTACACTAAATCTGCAGACTGTTTAAGTTTCTTGGATGCTATTAGATTTTCGCTCTTTTGATGTTTTTGCTCTCCAGACATACTTGTTTACTTTTCATCAATCTTCACTATTTTATCCATCTCTGTTGTGGTTCTCCCCTGAGTTTTATTCCTAATTTATAATCAGTCTGATGGCATGCTACCTACCATATTTCTGAAGAAATATGGATACATTTTGTTCTGCTTAATTTATAGCTCTGTTCTTTTGAAGCATGAAGTAAAAGCTCCTTGCAAAAATATGAACACTGAACGGAATGATTGTCATTTTTGGGATTTCTAGGGAGCCTCATGCTGACAGCTGTTATTGCTGGTGCCAATTCCACCTCCATGTAATAAAACACTCCTCTGTATTATCTCACTGCACAAGTATGATGAATACTTTGTTGCAGGCATTTACTTACAATCTAGTCCTTCTGTGATGGTGAAACACAGGTGTTAACAGGTCACGCAGCTTCTCTGGCTGTATTCTAAATAGCATTAGACTAACCAGGTGATGATATCACATCAATATTTTGGATTTCCAAAGAAATATCTTGCATTTTTATTTTTTTGAGTGCAGACCATGAAGCAATACAAAGGGCTTTTCAAATTTCTCAGTGTTCAGAAGACACTACTGTGCAAGTAACATTTTTAAAAGAGGAGGCTTTCAACTATCTCCTGTTTCACAGGATAATTTAGATTTCCAGAGGCCCTGTAGTCCTGCCGCCAGCTCAAAACAGAGTCAACAAGGAATTCAGACCTGGTTGCTCAAGGCTTTATCCAGTTGGGTCTTGAAAATCTGCGGAAAAGCTCCCAGAAGTTCTTTGGGCCACCTCTTTCAGGGTTTAATTGCCATTAAGGGGAAACTTCTTTTCCTTATTCAGAGTCACACATATTTCAATTTGTGGCCATGGTCTCTCATTCAAGGCACCTGTCCTGTTCTTGGTAACCTCCTCTTAGGTACAAAAAGGCTGTTATTAGGCCNTATTCCTGATACAAGCCAAGATGCAGTGGCCTTCCATGACTCCCAGGCACAATGCTGGCTCCTGTTCATCCACTTNCTCTTGAGCCTTCTCCAGGCTGAATAAGCTATTCTCAGCTTCTCTTCATTAAGGCAGCTGCTTCAAGGCCTTGACCATTATGGTGGTCCTCTGCTGGACTTCACAGAATCACAGAATTTCTGAGGCTGGAATAAAACTCCAAAATCATCAAGTTCAGCCTATGTCCCACCACCATGACACCAGCTAGAACATGGCACTAAGAGCCACATCCAATCTTTCTTTAAACACCTCCAGGGGTGGTGACTACACCACCTCCCTGGGCAGTCCATTCCAGTGTTCTATCACCCTTTCCATGAGAAAGTGCTTCCTGATATCCAGCCTAACCCTGCCCTGGCGCAGCTTCAGGCCGTGCCCTCTCAGCCTGGTACTGGTTGCCTGGGAGAAGAGCCTGACCCCCACCTTCAGGTCGACCCCCCCTTCCCTTCAGGTCACTGTAGAGAGTGATGAGGTGCCCCCTGAGTCTCCTCTTCTCTTGGCTGAACAACCCCAGCTCCCTCAGCCTCTCCTCATCAGACTTTCCCTCCAGTCCCTTCCCCAGCCTGGTCGTTCTCCTCTGGACCCCTCCAGCAGCTCTNAGCTTGTCTAGGAGGATGCTGTGGGAGACTGTGTCAAAGGTTTTGCTGAAGTCTAGGCAGACCACATCAACAGCCTTCCCCTCACCTACCAGACGGGTCACCCAGTCATGGAATGAAATCAAATTGTTTAGGCAACTTGCTCAACTTGATAATATTTTCTGTACTGGGCGCCCCAAAAAGGACAGAGGATTCTAGCTGTGGTCTAGTGTATGCAGACTGGTCTAGAGTATGCAGACTAACAGGGGATGATCACTCCTCCCTATCTGCTGGCTGGGCTGCTGTTAACAGCACCCAGTACGCTGTTAGCCTTCAGTGCTGCCAGAGCATACTGCTGAATCATGTTTATCTCACTGTCCACCAGGACCCTGAAGTCCTTCTCAGAAGCATTCTCTCCAGCCAGTCAGTACCCAGCATGTACTATTGCAAGGAATTAGTCCATCCCAGGCACAGGACTTAGCATTGATCCCCTACTCAATTTCTTGATGTTTCTGTGAACTGATTCCTCTAACCTAATGCTAGGTCCTTCTGAATGGCAAACCTGCCTTTGAGCTGTCAGATGCACCTCCCTAGGCTGGTGTCACTGATAGTTTTGCAGAAGACAGATTCCAATCCTCTGGGTCACTTTTAATGTTGTAAAAAATGGTAGCTCCCAGAGTAGACCTTCGAGGACCTCCCCTTGTAATTGGCCCCAAGGTCAAGTACAAACCATTAATCATTGTTCTTTGAGCTTGATGATTCAGGCAGATTTTAATCCATCTAGCAGACCATCTGTCTTAGACTGGTCCCACCTTGTTACAAGAACACCATGGAAGATTGTATTAAAAGCTTTGCTAAAGTCAAAGCAGACAGCATCCACTGTTCTCTCCTTATCCTACAGTCCCTTCAGTATAGTAGGCAATCAGGCTGGGCAATGCCATGATGGTTATTCCCTGTCACTTTTCTCCTTATGTGCCCAGAAATGACTTCCATGACTCCTGCTAGGATTGTACAGCAATGAAAGTGAGGCCGATTGCCCTGTAGTTCCCAGGATCACCCTTCTTGAAGAAAAGGAAAAAATAGACAAGTTAGTCCCCAGTTTCGACCATGTCTCTGCAGTAATTGTTTGGGGTTTTTTTCCAAAAAGAAGGATTGTAGGCTGAGGTAGTGACATAACACTTTCATCTGCAAAAAAAAAAGCAAGGGGGGAAGAAAGACAGTATGTTATATATAAAGATACAAAGAGGAGTTAACTGAAAATAATGACATTTTAGCTGTGGAAAGGAAGCTGAACTATGCATTTCAAATGCTAATAATTTACAAGGAAAGTGATACAGTAGCCAGAGAAAGAAACAAGGTATGTAAGGTAGTTAAAAGTTCTTCAGTACTTAATTTTGTTTACACCGAGCAAGGCATTCAGTAGAAATAGCCTCTGTTCCAGAGGACAGTGAACCAGTTGTGCCAGTCTTTGAGAAAGGCTCTTGGGATGATCCGATTTGTTAGACAATAGTAAGCTTTCTGTAGGTGCACTGGTTGCCCTAAGAACTAAAATGGAATAACAAAAAATTTCAAGATTAACCAAAATAAAGATTATGCCACCTCACTTATCTCTCATATCATTTGAATGTGTTAATAAAGTAAGAGACAAGACAAAATGGACCTTGATATGACCCGATTTAGTAATTTCTTTATTCCTAAGAACATCACATGTCAAGAGATATGATCCACCGAGTTTCCCACAAGGATTTTGTCCTCTCACTTCCTGTTTTCATCAGAAAAAGAATCCAGATACTGTAGAAGCAATTAAGGGAAAGGAAAGAATACTTGTGCATTTAATTTTGGGGTTTTTTTAATCAATGTGTTCTACCTCATTTAGGACTTTTAGAGTGCAATATCTTGGCTACAAGTTGACTTTGGCAAGTTTCATTAAAAATATACCACCTCTCTAGGGGTTTCAGCAAGCACTAGCAAAACATTAAAATACGAAAGCTCTTGAGAATCCGTTGCATTTGCAACATCTTAACAATAAGCGTTCCATTATAATTAAGACTATACCATTAGTCATGCACATTTGGAATCAAGGGCTAATCTGCTGAGATGGATGTATCACAAAAGCCATTCTTTGCCTACCATGCATTTTTTCCTTTGCTCTTGTTATCATTTACATCTAATGGATTTCTTCAGGTATCTTTCTTAGAAACAGAAGAACAAAACAAAGGTAACAAAATATTATGTGGGAGGAGGTGTCATCTGAAGTTATCATACTGTCTAAATTACTTGCAACGAGGAGAAGCAGCACTTTGTGACGCTTTTCACTCAGTGTATGCGTACAGAGTATGATATAGTTAACGTTTTTTATTTCAGACCCAAAATAGCTGCGACAACACTTCCAAGGGCTCAGTGGCAATAGCTTCTTTTAATGTAAATTAGATGGACTACATTTTCTTAAGCAGCCCTTGAAAACAGACTGACAGGCTGTTTCACCTTTGTATTGGTGCAGTCGGCACAGACCCTCACGTAGGTCTCCTTGGAGAGCTCTGCCTAACGCTCGTGCTGGGGAAACTCCCTTCACTTGGTCTACTGTTCCTAAAAGGAGAATTTGGCCTACAGATCAAATTCCCAGCTCCAGCTTTCTGTTCTGAAAAGCCACTAGTAAAGACAGTTCTTTTACCATTGTGAAGGTAGGGATAGAATCATAGAATCATTAGGGTTGGAAAGGACCTCTAGGATCATCGAGTCCAACCTTCATCCCAACATCTCTCTAACCACTAGACCATGGCCTCAAGTGCTACGTCACCCCTCCAGGGATGGTGACTCCACTGCCTCCTTGGGCAGCCTGTGCCAGTGCCAAACCACTCTCTTAGTAAAGAATTTCTTCCTCATATCCACTCTAAACCTCCCCTGATGCGACTTGAGGCCATTTCCTCTCATTTTCTCATTAGAAATTTGTGAGAAGAGACCAACAGCAGCCTCACTACAGCCTCCTTTCAGATAGTTGTTGAGAGCAATAAGGTCTTCTCTCAGTCTCTTCTTCTTAGACTAAACAACCCCAGTTCCCTCAGCCTTTCCTCATCAGACAGGCTTTCCAGACCCCTCACCAGCTTCGTTGCCCTTCTCTGGACCTGCTCCAGCACCTCAATGTCCTTCTTGTGCTGTGGTGCCCAAAACTGGACACAGTACCCAAGGTGTGGTCTCACAAGTGGCGAGTACTGGGGCATGGTCACCTCCCTGCTGGTCACCCCGTTTCTGATCCTGGCCAGGATGCCTTTGGCCTTCCTGGCCCCCTGGGCACACTGCTGGCTCATGTTCAGCTGGCTGTTCACCAGCACCCCCGGGTCCCTTCCCACCAGGCAGCTTTCCAGCCACTCCTCCCCAAGCCTGGAGTGTTGCCCGGGGTTGTTGTGACCGAAGTGCATGACCTGGCACTTGTTAAGCTCAGCAGGAAGAGTATTCTCAGTGAAGTCAATTTTGTATGAGATTCTGCTATGGTATCCATTTATTGACATCATCAATAAATTTATGCATTATTCAAAAACATTGTAAACTGACCCCCTGCAGAGTTGGTGAAATTTTAGGGAGACCATGGGTTTCTAAGAGACTCCCTCCAACTCCTTGCACAGGTATAAGTTTTGGAACTTGGGTTTTAAGTGATGTTTGACTTAGGGACCTACAGCTGTTTCCTTTGATGACATCCACAGTAAAAGATTCAAGTGTCCTGTGCAAGGATAGCAGTTTACTTGCTGGGGAAATGAGAAACAAATGGTAAGAAATCTGGGGGGAAATTGCTTAGCATTTTTGACTGGATCACAGAATCATAGAATCATAGAATAGTCGGGTTTGGAAGGGACCGCTGGAGAATATCAAGTCCAACCCCCCTGCCAGAGCAGGTTCACCCAGGGAAGGACACACAGGAACAGATCCAGGTGGGACTGGAAAGTCCAGAGAAGGAGGCAACCTCCCTGGGCAGCCTGTTCCAGGCTCCGTCACCCTCACAGTGAAGATGTTCCTCCTCATGTTGAGGTGGAACCGTCTCTGTTCAAGTTTATACCCATTGTTCCTTGTCCTGTTTTTGGGCACTGCTGAAAAAAGATTGGCCCCTTCCATTTGACACCCACCCTGCGGATATTTATAGACATTCATAAGGTCCCCTCTCAGTCTTCTCAAGACTAAACAGCCCCAGTTCCCTCAGTCTTTCTTGCCAGGGGATATGATCAAGTTCCTTAATCATCCTCATAGCTTACATTGGACTCTTTCCAGTAGATCCCTGTCTCTCTGACATTGGGGAGCCCAAAACTGGACACAGCATTCCAGGTGTGGTCTCACCAGTGCAGAGTAGAGCGGGAGGAGAACCTCCCTAGACCTGCTGTACAGTTTTCTTAATGCACTCCAGGCTGCCATTGGCCTTCCTGGCCACAAGGTCACATTGCTGTCCCATGGAGAACTTGCTCTCCACCAGGTCTCAAGGTCTTTCTCCGTGGATTGATAATCTTCAATTCTTGCAGGTATTAGAAAGCTGAGCAAGGTCAATTTGTTCATGTATCAGGGTTTAGTTAGTTCTATATCAAACGAGGTTTTTCCAGATGTTAGTGCTAGAGGGGACATGAGAGGTCATTAAATACCTATAAAAAGAAAACATCTTCTTCTGTGTTTTAAGACCTTCCTGTATTACACACACAAACGGTGCAGAAAGAGTTCCAGCTGCAGTTACCTACCGAGTGGCAGCTGAGAAACCACCCCCAGTGCGATCAACGCTGCCCTCCCGTGGAGGAGAGGCTTTCCTCAACCTGCTCATCCATGGACCAGCAAGAGCACAGGGAGTGGGTTTGCTTTTGCTACTGAAACCAAAAATATGGGATGCTTTATTCACGTTATTGAGAAGTAGTTCCCTCTGCTGTGTGAGAAGAAAAGAGATGGAAAAAAAACCCACCCCCAAGAAAAAAATCTGAATGATTTGCAAAAATCTGAACGATGCAAATGATTCAGAATGTGACAGAACCATTTCATGGTCACTTCTGTGGTAACAAAGAGAAACTGAGCCAAGCTGACCCTGCAGTAATTCTGATGAAATCAATGAACTGCTGTTGTGCAAAGGATGGATCTGGACTGTGATGTGCTCAATATAAGTGGTGACAGATCAACTACAGATTTAGAAAGAATGCTTTAGGATGTTCCTACCTTATCTGTTGACTCATCTCCCAGTTAGATATCACTACCACAAATACTGAGCTGCATGAATTAGGCCTATGAGCATTTCTGACCAGCTGCAGAGCAAAGACTGCCCGGCTGATTCCTAACCAGAATAAACCAACAGAAATTTGGCCTATATGAACAAGATCTGTAGATATTTGAGGTCAATCAGGTGTAAGTAACAAGTGGATGTGGTAATAGTGGTTCAGACACTATCCTGTTCACACAATAGCACTGACATCAGTACTCCAGTGCAGTAATCCAAGCTTACACTCCAAAATCATCTATCTCCGAAGATCTCTTCATTACCAAAACAGAATGTGTTAAACTGTTCCTTATTCATAACTGTCACAAGGTTTTCATGGAAATAGAACTTAAAATACATAAAAAATATGTAATTAAGAAGCTTTTGAAAAGATATATCTTTCACTTCTTTTAGGATTTGGGCTATATCACGTGATCCAACACAGAAGAATTTAGAAACACTGATCTGTGCCAAAATACTTTTCCCACTCTCTACTTATTTCCTCCAACAACAACAAAAAATAATAGCCCAAGACCCCAAACATATAGAAAACAAATACCCTGATGCTTTCTTATTTTCTGATGAAAATAAGATTTAACTTTTTTATCTTTAATGTTGATTTCCCTGGGGATATTTACATATATCCTCACGGATATCATTTGATCCTGAGTTTCAGTTACCTTCTGGTATCACTAGACCTGGAATTGTCCTTCAAGGAGTTTTCAGCTGCAATCCCAGAAAATTCTTAACTCTCCTCCAACAGTCAAAACTAATTTTGTCCCTTGCTAGAATTCTAAAGAGTGGACATCACCACATTTTGTGACATTTTGTCGAGTGACTTTTTTTCCTATCCCAGGAAGGTAAATCTAGTCAAGCTGCAGAGAACATATGCTACATATTCAACCCTCTGCAGGTGCTGTGCGCAGGCCATGTGATTTCCGGATGTAAATCTAAAATGCAAAGTAATCCCGGACCTCTTAGATTTTATTCTCCTTAGCAAACACGAAGGAAGCACTAAAAGCACAAAGTCTAAAAAGTATTTTAATATTAAAAGACCTTACCTACCTTAGGAACTTCATGATGACAGAAGAGGAGACCGTGACATCCCAGAGAAAGGATGTAAGAGGATGAATAATTGAATTAATTATTTCACTAAAAGGTCTTTTTCTTTTTTTTTTAGCTGCTGTTTAACCAGTGAAGCAACTAGAGAAGGAAACAATTGTGTTGAGATTTGTCATCCCACTGGCCATGTGTACAGATCATGATCAAGAAAGATTTAAAGAAACAAAAATTAATAATTACAGGTTTGACAAAGTCCTTTGGTGGCCAGCTTTAAACATCCCTCACTGTAATTCACCCCTAATCACACAGAATCACAGAATCACAGAATCCTAGCGGTTGGAAGGGACCTTGAAAGATCATCTACTCCAACCCCCCCTGCTAGAGCAGGGCCACTTA
>VWZY01003755.1:152673-175718 GCA_013399075.1 Chloroceryle aenea | reverse complement strand
AGGCAAAGAAGGCGTTCAGCACCTCTGCCTTCTTTATATCCTCTGTCACCAGGGCTCCCAGCTCATTCCTTAGTGGGCCAATGTTGCCTCTAGTGTTAGTTTTGCTAGCTATGTATTTGAAAAAGCCCTTTCTATTGTCCTTAACCTGACTTGCAAGGTTAAGTTCTAAGGAGACCTTAGCTTTCCTAATTGCCTCCTAATACTAATACTAATTAAGTATGGAGAGAGATAAAAGGGAGTGGAGATACAGGAAGAGAAAGAGCAAGAAGTGGAAAGTAAGAAAGTTGACGAATCAGGAGGCTGCAACACCCTGGTTTAGAGAAAACCTCATAACCAGTGGGTATTGCTGTGGTATCAGGAACTGCGCTGAATTTATTAAGTAGTCTGTCATGTTATTAAATGTCCACCTAGGGCATATGCAAAAAAATGTGGATAGACACATTCAAGATCTTTATAATCCAGCTACTTAATTTAGCAAGCATAATGAAGACTTGGTGGCACGAGCTTCACCATGATGTGGAAGCCCAAGTTCTCTGAAGGTGTTCTTATAGATGCTTGCGTGGCTTGAGCTAATGACAATATTGGTGGTGTGGACAAACCTATCAGGCTAAAATGACACTTTCTCTGGGCTGGATATAGGTGACTGGGGAATTGGGTATATCAACAGAACAATGTGATTGAGAGTACTTGTTAATTTGGGAATGTTTATTAAAAGCATATTGAACATGACTCCGAAAGCATAATATATATTATTAACAGCTACCTTGTGAGGATTTTTTCAGATCTTTTAATGATTTCTGAGCTTTATGCATTTCCTCTATACCAAAAGGAGAGTACCTTTGTAAAAATACCCTAGATATGCAGAAAAGGAGGCAGAACTGAATACAAATGTCATTTTTTGCATGACAGAGATGTAGTTACACTTTGCGATATCACAGAGCCCATAGTAACTTAGGGATCTGGTCATCCCTCTGATGCATTTAGACACCAAGTATTATTGCCCCTGTCTAATTGGTCTTTCCATGACAACTGTGCATACTTTGGAATTACTTCAGAATCTTCTGGATGCATCTGACAGTTGTTAAGACAGCAAGCTCATTGTCTATCACCTAAACTAGAAGAACACAGACACATACACTGTAGCATCTTGTGCTTCTTTTGACAAGGTGCAGATTACCCAAGATGTCTCACAAGGAAAAATCAAAATCCTCTGAGGAGTCATAAACATTTCCAGTCTGCCTAAATACAAAGTTCTGGACCCAGGGCTCTTGCTTTATTTCTCTTTTATTTGCAGTTTAAACCAAGGTACTCAACAATTTCAGTGGGATTACAACTGGTTTGCCTGTGCAAAAGAGCTGTCAAGCCATGTAATACTGACCAACTCCAGTGATCCTCTACCAGATATTAACTATGTAAAGCACAATGTCAGAGGTGATCAAAATGTAAAGAAATGGTTTTTACTGCATGTGAAAGGATGTCTAGGTGCATTCAGGTGGATGCCAATGGTGGAGTACTCTAGTATGGACTGTTGCTGGAAGGAATCCTTGTGTTAAGACCTGTCTCAGACTGGGGCTCACAAACGTTTCAGCACGTGGAGCAACTGTGATCATGCTGGCAGAGAACTGGAAGGAAGATTGCATCGTTCTTCAACCACGGGTATCATGAAATGATTATGCTGCTTTGTGGATTTCTCACATCCTTCTCTCTGAAAAAGTCACTGGAGATTTCACAGCAGTTAATTCGATTTCACAATAATAAACAGAAAAAAATATCCCTTAATACAGCGACGTTTGAGTTTATTTTCTCCAATTGTTCTCTAATGAAATTCAGAAGCACTTGGTCAGGTTAGTGCACTCTTGGGTGCACTTAGCCCGGTGCAGGCCATGGTATTTGCCTCTAGATGGTGCTCTCACGTTGAGATTGAAGAGTTCCACTGTTTTCATTGCAACTTTCATAATTCTCTCAAAATCAACATAAACCCTCTCAAAAGAGCAAGGGAAAAAACCTAATTCGCTAAAATGCATACAAGTTGGTGTCAGATAACGGTCATCCCCCAGACTGTAGCAGGATGTGGTTATAATTCTAGGAAAATCAGCACTGAAACCACATCAGACTCTAATATAAAGGTGTAAATTCTATAAAACTTTAAACCATGTAATGAGAATTAGTGCAATAATAGCTTCATGGTTAAATAATATCAGCTTCACACAGGTAATAGTCCAGCATTACACACTCAAAACCACTATCCATTGTCTTTCGGGAGAAGGCAAGTTTCTACATTACCTATAAATGCTGTGTAGTCTTTTATTTTCAGCACCAACTCATCTTACTCTTGCATGTTCCTTCCCAGAGAGAGCTCTACCTGCAGTGTCCTTCATCAGTAAGAGGGACTCTTGGTCCCACCGTTCGCTTCCTATTTCTTCTGCCACACGCGGCTGTGACACACAGGAACACCTTGGCTGAAAATGAAACAAAGGACGTAAGTTTTTAAGTTCCTACAAGGTAAAGCAGAACACCCAGTTTTTCATGAGGAAGATCAGGATGCAAAATTTTTTTTTTGGGTAGTCTGTGTTTTTCCCTGTAGAGTCTATTTATTTTCAGATAGCGCAAGATCAGAGCTGTAAATTACCCCAAGCTGGGTGTGCCCTTTACTTTTAACATCCAAATGCATTGAACAAAAGGAACTGAGATTCTAGTTTGTGCTCACCTGGGTTAACAAAAACAAAAGAAAGCTGAAACTTGGAGATTGCAGTGTGAGAGATTCTTCTAGACAAAAATGACTCAGCTGATTTTCTGATCTTAATGTGACACTATTAGTGAATGAAGTGTACAGGAAGAACTCTCAAGAATAATTGTTCACTGTGGTTCTAGTATTGGATTTTTTTTTTCCTGTAAGACCTGACATTAGGAGTAACTTATCTTCTGTTCTCTAGCATCTGCCCAATTAGTCACTTTTCAAACAGATCATTTTCATGCTAAGTTTTTCTGGTTTCAGTAATTTAAAATACTAAATCATTTAAACATAGTTAAATTGTAGAAGCATTTCCAGCTAAGTCCCAAAGTTACTGGTGCATTTAAAAGTGCATGCTTCTTATAAGCATGAAAGACATATACTCAACATACACAAATCTTTTTCACCCTTCAGTATTCAAACATGACACGAAAGGAGTGTACCTGGAATTGTGAAAGTCCATGCTCCAATATTAATATTTCTTCCAGTAGTGACTTCAATGTCAGAGGAGCTATAACCTGGAATTCTTTCTTTGAAAAGAAAAGTCAGATGGAAGGTACAAATCTATTGAAGTATTTCCACCTCTCATTCTTTTACCCATAGTATTATGGATTTAAATAATCAAGAAGTAGTTTTAGAAAACTTCATTAAAAGTAAAGGGTTTAGGTTAGATTATTTTTAACAGGAATGTTTTTAGTGTGACATCAGACTATCACAGTATAACAGTCATTTTATTTGTCTTTCAGAAATAGTTTCATAGTTTTCTCTACCTGAAAAACTAAGATGGCAGATGCCTCTTATCTGACTGAAATGCTGATGCCACTTCCTCACCACGCTGCTTCCTACATGTCCCCCTAAACTGCTCCTTGGCATATTATTGCAGGGTATCCACTGGCGTAGCTGTTCTTGGGTTCCACACTAGAACTTGTCCAGCATTGTGTCTTCTCTAATGGTGGTTTCTGTTTTCTGAACCCCACTGTTTTCTCTGTCCTCACATCTTCCCTGTCCTCCTGGTTTCAGCAGATGCCGTGGGGTGAAAGAGTGAAATGTCAGTCGTGTATTTCTAACCTAGCAACTAGATTGTGCAGAGGGAGCAAGTAGGAAGGAACGGGGTAGAGGTGAGAAGTGAAATGACACTAGAAGAGTGCCTGTGTACAGCTGCACTGGCACTCACCACCAAGACTGATGGGCCAGAGCCCATCGTACAGCAGCTGCAATCCCTTTCCCTAGCTGGGAAAGATTGCATGCGTCTGAAGCAAGTGTCAAGCTCATACACACAAGCCAGGCAGACAAAGACAAATTAATGATGTAAAGGTTTAAACTACAGTGAACACAGACTCCTTGTGCCTCTGCCCACATATAGCCACAATGTGTTCATGTGTAAATCACACCAGAGTTGCTCCTTTAGCTTCTTGCCTTAAGATATCACATTGTGCAAAATACATAAATAAAAGCAATGCAGTTTGTGTTGTCAGTGGCAGCTTCTTGCAGATAACTGCTGTTGGACAAACAAGTCGATTTCAAGTCAGTGGGAAAAAAGGAGTTGAGGCCTCTAAACCATGTTAAGAGTTGTATGAACATGCTTTATCATATACACTGCCATTCTCTGAGTCATCTTTGTGAATGCAAAGATGTTTCTTTTCTCTCTTTTAAGAATGAGATTAATCATTTCCTTGAGATTAGTACTCAGTATACTTTAGTACTCAGTGTTTCGTGTGACTCACACAGACATTCAGGAAGCAATTTCATTGGATTCTATTTTGCTGTGATCAGTCCATAGTGCAGAGGATCATTAGTCTTGAGCTGAAGCAGGCAGATTATTCTTCTCACATTATAAGTCTGCCAAGAAAAACAAGAATCTGAGTCCTCCATAACTTTGTCACTACTTCATC
Organism: Chloroceryle aenea; assembly: GCA_013399075.1. Lineage (NCBI taxonomy): Eukaryota > Metazoa > Chordata > Aves > Coraciiformes > Cerylidae > Chloroceryle > Chloroceryle aenea. The sequence continues at coordinate 171,095 of VWZY01003755.1, read as the reverse complement.
ACAGAAGGATTTCAATGACTTTAGCTAAAGAGGAAGCACTTTGTGAACCTAAATCCTCCTTATCCTCACACAGCAATGTGAATTTCTATGAAAATGATAAGTTCCAGCCTTTTCCTGGGCTCTTCTGTTGTTTAGAGCTTCCTGTATCAGCTGTTCTCCCCAGGGTACTCTGTGATGAAGCTACATGTGTGCACCTTCCTTTTGCACCTGGAAACACAGAATTTCTTTCGGGGGTGTGGTGTGGAGTTTTCTTCTTTTCACCTGGAATCAGCCTTAACTCATTTATGCTTCCCTCAGTGTTGATTATGCCAATTCCATCACACAACCATAAGCAAGAAAATATATCCTGACTTGGGACATTGCAGTGTGAGAGATTCTTCTAGACAAAAATGACTCAGCTGATTTTCTGATCTTAATGTGACACTATTAGTGAATGAAGTGTACAGGAAGAACTCTCAAGAATAATTGTTCACTGTGGTTCTAGTATTGGATTTTACAAGAAAATGAGATCAAATGTTTTACTGAACTTTTTTTTTTTTTTTGGTTAAGAATTGGGAAAATGTTTTTCATCTAGAGAACTCCATTCAGCAGTGATGAATCTTTATTCTATGAGATATTTCTATAAGGAATTACTGTTTTAACCCAAGATTATGTCTTTAATATTTACTACAAGTGTGGCAAGTAGCAGCTTTCTGAGAGACCTGCCTCACTCAAAGAAAATATCCTCTGTTCCAAGGGAGAAGTGCTTTATTTAACATGAACAGACATCTGAAGGATTTCGACAATACCCATATGATTTCAAATCAAACTGTCATTATCACAGTCATTTTCAAGACGTGCCATTTTCTGCTGTCGTGTTCATTCCACACAGGTGAAAGTTTCCGAAGCAGCTGTTAAATATGGTTAAATATAATGAAATATGTTCCAGATGTGAGTTTTCTAAACACAAGCTTTGACAAATGGGAAAATCTGTATAAATGCTTTTCTAACGTGTTTTAAAAAGTCAGTGGGAACAAATTAATATTTTATTATTTGAAAGCTGAACCATTCAGCCTTCAGCTGGGATTATATGTCTAAAAACTGCATCTGAGCACAAGTCTTGCACCCTTGTCCAAGCAGCAGAAATAGCCTAAACTGGGAATAGAAAAGACAGACCCTGAATCCCAGAAGCACCATATTGCCTGTCACAAGGAAACCACAACCAAAAAGGGTTCAGGGAGCTGCAAATGAAGTGGCTTTATAAAAAATAAAGTGTTCTGGAGAAAGCTCCATGGTATGGTAAATGTGTCTGAAGATCTAGAGGGGCACGTCTGGAATAATCAGCCTGCAGCACTGATTTAAATAAAGTATGTAAGAAACCATGAAATTCAGACAGAAAAGACAGAGCTTCTTAGGTAATATAACATCCCAGAAAAACTGGAGATAGCAGGTCAGGAAAGGATAGAGGATGCTAATGTGTATGGAAAGATTCTTCTAGAAACTGGGGTAGGGGTTGGTATCTTGGGTAATCTGGCAAAGGGAGGCTGACCTTCTACTAAAGGATAAGGGGGAACAAGTCAAACATGGTAACCCTGACTAGACCAAGAACTGCCACTAATGTCACTAAAGCTAGCCACTAATGCACCAGGGACTCACCCAAAGGGTTGTTATGGTTAGGACAAGAAAAGCAGTCCTCAGAAAATGAATGCCCTTCTGTAGGATAAATCCTTGCAGAAACCCAAAACCAAAGACATTTGAGGAAGAATTAAGATGTAGCCCCATTATAAGCAAGATTAGCCAGCCAAAAAGTAACATAAACCCAACAAGCTGTAGCACCTTTGGCTGGAGGGAAACAAAGAACTCATGAAGAAATACTCTGATGGCTGGAACAAAGAGTAACTGCAAGTTACCCCAAAAGAAGATTAAAGAGATAGACAAAAGAGAAGATGGGTGAAATTGTATGTTGCTTATGATATGTGAAAGACAAACTGAATAAAATAAAATAAATGAAACCCAACCACTTCTCAGCCTGGAAAAGCTGAAGCCTTGTAACAGAAATTCAACGCCTTTTGTGTTACAGTAGGAAGAGCAATAATTCTTTCCTATAAAAAAGATGGTCCCTTATGTATATACAAGGGAAAAAGAATAAAAGCAGATTTTCCATTTGTATCTTTTGATGACTTTTGAGTGCATAAAGGCTTTCATAAGTATTCTGGAAAACTGGAACTCAATAAAAATATCAAGAAAGGAGCTTCTCTGTAGGAATAAAACCTGAAAGAAATGTGAGGGTAAAGCCATGGAGACTGTTTCACAAGCCTCTACCGAAGATGTGCATTGTGGTAGAGCTCAGAGTCCCTGTCCCCTGACAGCACAGGCAGAAAAGGAGAGAAAAGGACAGAAGAGATGATGTATGGTCAAGTCACACTCTGCTGTGGAATTATCATAGAGCTAGTGCTTGTATCTGTGAGCCCAAAGGCATTCTCAGACTCTCAACCTACATGCAGTGAGAAAGACCAAGAATCAGCCAAACCTTTCGTATGTCCAGAAGGCAGCAAGTCTGATTAGTGGGGAGAGCCTAGCACCATTTCTTAGTTCCAGTATGAATAAACAGCTAACTCTGTCATCTTTTTTTTTCTAGATTCTGTCATTTTGAAGAGAGTCTGTGACTTCATCCAGAGCATAGACTTTTAGGAGTGCAACTCTTGATTATTTCTGCCGCAATTACAATTAAAAGGTGGTCAAAAGCCTTTTCAGACTTTCAGACAAAAGGTACTCCTTTCATAGAATCATCGAATGGTAGGGGTTGGAAGAGACCTCAGGGAATTATTGAGTCCAACCCCCTGCCAGAGCAGGACCATACTCCTTTGAGTAAAAAATTATGAAGGGTGATAATTAGGCCAATGTCCCTCATAAAATAACTGTATGTGTGTCAATTCCAGGCTGTGGCGATACCAGATAGCCCAGCGGGCTGTGCTAACCCCAGAACTAGAATCAGTATCACCGCACCCTCATGGCACTGCACTCAAACTAATTAGCTGGGCAATGAAAGACAGGGCTTTTTCAGCTTGCCATCTGGTTTATAATATATGGTAGCTTAAACTAAATGTCTCCACTCTGCTTGCTTCTGGGACGTATGTCTCTTTTAGCCTGATGGGAGTTTGCTTAGGGGTCTTGGCACACTGCCTCCTGGGGAGTGAGGTCAGGCTGTGAGCAGACAGCCCTAGATGACTGTGTAGGGCCTTGGAATGGAAAAAAAGGTCTCTAAGAGGGGGTGCAAGAAGAGCACAAGGTTGCCTGCTCCTTCAACTGAAGACAGAGCTCCATTTAATGACATTGTTAAGGGGAAGAAGCAGCTGCTATTGATCTGCCTGTAACTCTCAGCATAGCTGGCTATTAGTCTCCCAACTCACAAGTATCTGATCCAGGTAAAAAAGCCACCAGGTCATCTCTGTTGTTATACTTTGAGAACTGTCTTCATCCTTCCCTCCCCCCTGTCAGAGATGTAGCAGACAAGCAGAGGCATTTCATGCTACCACATGAAATTTAACCAGAGATCACAAAGCCTAAAATGTCCTTACCTGCCACTCCCATAATTTCTGTCTGGTATCACCACGGAGTGCCAGAGCAGCATTGTTCTATCCTGACACAGTTTGATTTTCTTTTCAAGGTAACCTTTGTTCTGAACAGCCTTGTTTTGTAATACTCGGATTGAGTATTCATTTCAAGATGTCAGTAGTGTATTTTGTCCTGAATTACTGCTGGGTGCACCTGCCTGCATTGTAATTTAGAGTTTGGAAATTACAGAGCCCTACAGTGGTGTGGTTGTTCACAGATGCATGGCAGAACTCACCACCTACATACTACAGCAAAGAACAAAATGAAACACCCGCGCACTATGCTTATAGTGCATTTAGGTTAATTCCAGAGCATCTACAGCTCCTTTATCATGTATAAGCATTTGCAGAAACAACAGAGATGAGATCAGTATAAATTAGAGTAACAGAAGGAGAGGGGTTTGAAGCCAAAGCAGACAGATTTATCTTTGAAGTTGGTCAAGGCTTGGAGTTGGCTCTGCTTTTGAGTGGGGGGTCAGATCAGATGAGGTCCTTTCCAAGTAAAACTTTTCTGTGACTCTATGATTCTAAGAGACTCCGAGAGATTGTGGCATCCAGTCTAGTGAGACAAGGAGGAGATAAGGGAGTGAGGAAATAGGAATGAGGAGTGGAAGAGATGAAACAAAAGGTTAGCCTCTTTAAGACAATACGGAGGCTTGATTTATTTAAAATTCTTTATTCAAATAAATTAATTAATTCAAATTATTTCAAATAGGGTGCTGTATGTCAGGCAAAATGAACAGAGCCAAGTGCTACAGTTCTCACTCCCATGAAATACCAAGGATTTTTAAGGTGTTTATCTAATGGAAAAAGTTAAGCTAAACACAGTTGATACAGTATCAGGGAAACCTGGACTTGACAGAACAAACCATACAAAATAATACTCTATGCCATAAGAATTATGGCAAAAACCTGTCATGTGTTAAGTAGGAGGGGAAAAAAAAAAGAAACCAAATAATATTTAAATCCCAGATGTGCCATACATGTCCAATCCAGAGCATGGCCAAAGACTGGAGACTCTGGCCCATTGTGGAATAAGAGCAGCTATTGAAATATACTCGGTTTGATTTCTTCCACTCTTAAGCTTCAGCATTCACCAAATCAGTCTAAGTAAGGTTTGCAAAGTTGTCTGAGTGCTTCAGCTCCTGATTGGAAATCCCGTCTCTCTAAGCAATGTCTTCAAGTCTAAACCTGCTAGATGGTCCTGCCAAGAACAGATATACATGTTATTTACACCCCAAATGAAAGAAAGCTGCTTCTCTCCTTAGGAGAATAGGATCAGCTTTCCCTCTTAGGAGGATCATAGCTAGGGGGAGGGATGTATTTTCAAATCCATGTTCTGTCTCTCATTCACGTCCCTGTTCTGAAGAAAATATTAATATAAAGTGAAATGATGCAAGTAAGAGATTCCCAAAGATTGACACCCAGGGTGTATGCAGCCTGCTTTCAAGGTCACTTTTATGGACCATGGCAGAAAGAATTAACACTACAGTTACTAATCAAACAGAATGAAGACTGAAACCAGGTCTGTCAACACCAATACGGGTGCCTTAATCACCAGATTACTGGATCTTTTTCTTCTCAAAAATGAGATCACAACTCAGAATTACTTCGGAGTCCTCATCCTGGAGTAAGGGCTATTGCATTTAGACTGCATAGAAGTGTATGTCAATCAATTTAGCACTTCAGTGGTGAGACTGACAAATTCAGACTGCAGTAGACCACCTCTGAATATTCTTCAAGGGCAAACAAGGCATTTTCTCTAACTCCAACACACAGAGAGATTGCTGGATTTGTTGTGCATTGCAAACCATTGCTACAGTACATGCATATTAGATCTTAATCACCTGGGAAGCGCTGTAACTGCCGTGTGTTTGTTACAGTGCTTGGGACTTCAGAACATCCTGCTGTCTACTTAGGACAGAATAGTGGGACAACCAAAAATGCTTGACAAATGTCCAATATCCTTAAATTCCACCCAGTCAAAATATCTGTAGAATCTTCTGAAAAAAAAAAAGGCTGTATCTTTGGGAACCTGATGACCTGATTATTGTTTTTGGAGTCAAGTCTTTATGGAGATTGCAGCAATATTGTAGCAATATTTCAGCTGCAATTAAAACTTAAAGCACAGACTACAAATTCAAGTGTCTTAAAAAGAAACAGTTCCATGGCAGCAAATGTTACAACAGTGCACTGTTTAAGTTTCCTGTGTTGCCAAGCATGACATGGTCTAACATGGCTGAAGTTAAGGTGAAGTGTAAGCAGTATGTGGCCTCTAACTTACCTGAACAAAGCATTTTTTTCAGTGTTAGAACTAGTTCATTGCTTGATGAGAAATTAATCTCAATAAGGGACTCTCAGAATCAGTGGCAGCTTGTAACTGTCCATCATAAACTGAGCTGACATTGCTCAAGGACTGTAAATCTGCTCAGTGGATATTAGTGAAGACAGTGGCTGCCAAACTGAGCCAATACTGTCTTTTCTCAATGCTACCCTAAGTATAGCTGGTGGCAGACATATAAGGAAACAAAGTGTAAGAAAAAATGGCAGGGTGCTGCTCCTTGATAGTCAACTTTTGTCTCCTTGTGCTACTTGCATGTCATAAATATATTAGCAGGAGACTGCATATGGTACTGTATGGCTTTAAATCAGTGTCAAATATTACATTAGAATCACAGCAGCATCTTAAAGTGTATATGGTCCCTGGTCTGTAAAACTGGTAGCATAAAGTAAAATTCAGGCAAAAGAATATGCCAGACATGAGTTAACTACCAATATTAATCTTACACTCAATGTTCATGGGCCCTCACTACCTTTTTTTTTTGCTATTTGCTGATTTGTGGCTCTATAGGAATATGTAAGTTCATTGCAAGAAGTTCCACAGTTTCTGAATGTGATCTCTTCCTATGACTACCACTACTTTTCTAAGTTTTAATTTCTAATCACATTCCAGGTCATGTCAGCCAATGACTCACATGAGATTCTAGAGTCAGTCCTAGGCAGATGGAAATAAGGTAAGGAAATCTCAGAATGGGTACTGGGACTTTGCCTAAGAGCCAGAAGACGAGCACATACCAGACTGAACCTTCTTAACAACAGGACAAGGGGACATGGGCTTAAGCTCTGCCAGGGGAAGTTTAGGTTAGATGTTAGGAAGAAATTCTTTACAGAGCGGGTAATCAGGCATTGGAACGGCCTGTCCAGAGAGGTGGTGGATTCACCATCCCTGGAGGTTTTTAAAAAGAGACTGGACATGGCCCTTAGTGCCATGATTTAGTAATTGGAGTTGGATCAGGGGTTGGACTCGATGATCTTTGAGGTCTTTTCCAACCCAATCTATTCTATGATTCTATGATTCTATGATTCTATGATTCTATGATTCTATGGTTCTTTGTGCTGCTATGTCTACTGCAGTATGGGGATGGTTTCAATTTCACAACAGCAAAAGGAATCACTTCAAGGTAACATTTGCTTCATCATGATGTGGTTTCCTAAGGTTGGCTTTGCATTTGTCCATACTTTAATGTGCATTACAACACAGCACGGATCTTGTTCATCTGTTGAAACTGTAATTTTCCATGAGTCTGAGGCTGTTGTTATGGGCTCTTTGTGTTACGTCAGCCTGAAAAACTTGATGAAGAATAACAAAAATTAGCTCAGTAGCATAACTACATCACATGGGTGCTGATGCTGCAGCTCTGCATTTTTCCTCACCCCACTCAGTGTGAAGGAAAGTTTCCATGATCCTTCATTACCATGCCTGGTGGCTTTTCTAAACATCTTTCTTCACCTCCACTGTCTGGAAAGTCAATGTCCCCTAACAAATCCATTCACGATTCAAGGGTCATGTCGACAACTCCATTTGCTGTCGGTGGTCTTCATCTCTTCCTCATCCATTTACACATCTTCACGTTTGAAATAATTTTCCCTGTCCTATTTTCTGTTGCCATTCCCCCCTTGCTGATGCCCTCCTTTCCTTTATTTATTTATTTTCTCTTTATCTACCTATTTCTGCCATGTCAACAGCTATGTTTCCAAGATCAGAGAAATTTCAGAGAGGTGAAACCAGGAGTCCTAAGAAAATGGCATTCCTTGTGAATCTGTGTCAAGAGAAACTCACATGCCTCTTGGGTAGCAGATTTATCCCATGGCAGTATCAGAGGGTTGATAACGCCACAGCTGCTGGGTTTGAGAGGACTGTTGCCTCGATAAATCTGAATAAAGAGACAGCGTTCTTGAAGACCAAGAATGATAACTACATGCTGAGGGCACACAACAGGTGCAGAAATGACAGAGAGCATCCTCAGGCATCCTCAGGTGGGAACACCCTACCAATCTGGCAGCTCATCTGGGCTTCTGCACCCTCAGTCTCACGGTCACTACACAGGAAAATGTGGAAGAGTGTGTACCTTCCAACACTGATCTGAGGATCCAATTCCTAATCCCCCAGGAAACTCTGCAAGGCATATGTCTTTAATTTTCTCCTCATCACAACCAGCTCCTTGTATCATCACACTTGATTAAAACCAAACTAGCTGCAATACTTTTTGAACATGTCTCTAGGATGGAAAGCATGGAGCTTCTGGTGGAATAACAGCAATTCACTTGGGGCTGAAGAGAATTAATATACATTGCTGACCCGATCACAAGACCATAGTTCTATGTGCTATCCCAGCAGCAGAGAATTTGCACAGGCAGTAGCACTATATGAGAAAACTGATGGCCAGCAGTCACTTTATACCTTGTCTGCACTCAAAGACCTCACCCAGTAGCTATCCCTCAGGACAACTGAGCAGGTAGGAGATTTCTGAGCTACTCTTCATTCAGTGCATCCCAATTCTCTGCTCTCTTTCTCCTCCTTTGCAGCTTCCTCGTACAATTCCGGATTGCCCTGCTACAGGCAACCACGGAAGACTTCACAGGGAACACAGTCTCTTAGGTCACCAGGCCAGCACCTTATGACTACTATGTGGATCATCATCTTCAGAACTTCACACATCCGTCTCGTCAGATAGTCAGGGCAGAAATAGCTCTGTCCCAGGTCTTCCATTACTGAAACCTGTTCTTGAGAACCTGGGTGCCGTGGGGATAGAGACAACAGGCAACAGAACAATGCCCCTTATTTGACAGGCTTGCTTTTCTCACCTCTGCATATTCCTTTGATAAAGAGGGGCCTTAGCACCCATTGCCTCAGTCGTCTGACCTGCCCTCTTATGGCAAGTTGCAATGAATACAATGCAGCATTATCAATCAAAGGAGAAAAGATCCAGTAACACTATTAAACTGCACACTTTTGAAATAGTGGAAAAGATAGTATTTTATTTCACAGCTGAAAGCATGAAATGGTTTATTTTGAAGAGAGTAAACATGGGAAATACATAAATTATTTAGAAACTACAACATCAGAAATATTAAGCTAAAAAAACTGCTTTGGAGAAAACACCATTGAGGGAGGATGTTCTGCTTATATTAAAGGATGTTATTAAACTGCTTAAGAGAACAGCTGCAGAAATTATGAAGTAATCATTGTGAGGAATAAGACAAGAACATTTACAGTTTATGTAATTATACAGAAATAGAAATGACTGTTCTTGTTTATGTGAACTAGATGTTAATTGTGGGGAACCAACCCTTGAGGACAAATTCTGAAGCAAGAAAAGGGTAACTAAATCAGAAAGAGAAGAGAGAACTGACCATGAATTGAAAGGCATCCAATCTCAGGGTATGTTACATAATTGCTACACAAAAGAAGTAAAAAAGACTTCAGCATTTTGATATAGGAAAGATAAAGAGAAAAAGTGAAGCATGAAATGAGTTGACACAGAAGGAAATGGTTACAAGCAATGTTACCGGGTGATATATGCTAAGGAAATGCACTGATAAAGTGAAGAAACATCATCAACACAGAAAATTAATGAATACCAATTAGAATTAATACAAAAAAGCCTATAACCTAGACAAAAGAAATGAGAAGGAACTTCATCTATATAGAAATGTGTAGTTTTGTGCTTGGGAACAAGTAACAACATTTTGTGCTAGAACCACAGCAGTTTGACATGGTGAACTGCTGACATGAGGTAGTTATGGGAAAAAACAAATCTAAGCCTAAGCTGTCATCAGGAGATCTGTTTTCAGTAGAGCTGTGGAAATATTTTTGCTGTGTAAGATCTTGGTGAAACTTCCTCTGGAATACTGTATAAAACTATGAATTGAATCTGAAAAAGATGCAAAGGTGGGCTCCTGGAATAATTAAGAAAGAGATTCTCTGCACAAGAGAAAGTTTACAGAGCATGGCTAGTCTAGCTCAATACAATGAAAACTGAAATGGGCTAAAGTTCCTCTTGACAAATGTATCAGTGTGGAAATGGAGTGTTGGATAAAAAGGCAAGTGCTAGCAGAGAAACAAAGAGGTAAATTGGTAAATGCATTAGACTGCAGATTAAAGGACAATTAAAAGAAGGTTGGAAGAGGCAAAGTACAACTGTTTTAAAAATGAACACAACCATTTTGCAAAGGGACTTTTGTGAACCAGTGCCTGTGATGGGTGGGCAGCAGAACCAGGGGCCCATTAGGCTCCCTTTAATCCTGTGTTCATAACAAGGCTACCTGTCTTATATAACTTCTTTCAGCCAGCCTGTTGTTCCTCATTGAGCAACAACTTTCACATCTTTCAGCAAGTCTATCCTGTCCAAAATTTTTTTTTTTTTACTGAGCTGTTTTGAGTCGTATGATCCAGACAGCCACATTTCTTAAATGGTGTGATGACCTAAGGCTCACATCATCAAGTTGTTACTAAGCCTCCATCCTTCCTCTTAAAAGATCAGCTCACCTTACAGCACTCCTCACAGATATCAGCCCTTCCTAGCAGCTGTTCCTATCACACAGAGCTTGAAAAAATATTGAACATAAATATGACTAATATTGTGCAGACAGGACTCAGCACAGTACCTAGTACAGTAAGCGGTGTTTTAATCCATTTTTTTCCAAATTAGGAGTCTGAAATTAAGTTTTGTACTTCAGATCTCATGACAAGTGTTTCTGCCACTTTTAAGTGATGCAGCAAGAATTCAAAAGGAGAAATTATGTTTCTGTGTAGTCATGCAGCAAAAGATAAGGATCAGCTATCAGAATATAAAGTTCTATAAAGGGAAATGCAAAGCTCTGCACTGTGAAGGAATAACCAAATGCACCAGTACAGACTGGGGACCAACCAGGTGGGAAGCTGCTTTGCAGAGAAGGCAGAGATCTGGGTGGACAGCACATCGACCATGAGCCAGCAATGTGCCCTCGTGGCAAAGGCGGCCAACAGCCTCCTGGGCAGCATCAGGAAGAGCATTGCCAGTGGGTTCAGGGAGTTGATCCTTCCCCTGCACTTAGCACTGGCAAGTCATTTCTGGGGTCCCAGTACAAGAGAGACTGGGACACATTGGAGTGAGTCCAGCGATGGGCCATAAAGGTGGTCAATTGACTGGAGCATCTGTTGTGCAAGGACAGGCCAAGGGTGATGGGACCATTTAGTCTGGAGAAGAGAAGGCTCAGGAGGATCTTGATGGTGTGCATACGTACCTGATCAGGGATTGAGAAGACTCTTAGCGGTGTCCAGTAATAGGACAAGAAGCTACAAATTGAAATGCAAGGAATTCCATTTAAACAAAAGTAAATTTATTTTTTTTTTAATTGTGAAGGTGGTAAAACACTGGCACAGGTTGCCCACAGAAGGTGTACAGACTCTGTCCTTGGATACTCAAAACCCACTGGACACAGACCTAATGAACCTGCTCTAGGTGGCTATGCTTGGAGTAGGGGGATTGGACTAGAGAATCTCCAGAGGTCCCTTCCATTCTACAATTTAGCAATTTAGTAATCTATGCTGAATATACATCGTAACCCCAGTAGTTGTTACCCAAAACCAAACACAGTAGCATGGAAATGCTACAGAAAGCAGCAGAATGCATTCAATGTCAAACAATTTATTTGTGACCCATCCAGTCTGTACAGCAATACCTAATCTGCATTAAATATATTCAGGATTAAATTTAAAAGCCCCTCAGAACAAGAAATAAGTATGCTCAATCAGCTAATTCATTAACAGAAAACAAAAGCGGCACTTGACCAAAAACTGAATTAGTTTTTTGGGGAGTAAAACTGTAAGTTTCCTCTCACAAGGTGTTTGCTCTGTTTTGATATCTTTAAATATACTCACTATCTTTAATACCTATCTGAAAACAAATTCCCAGACTTTTCCTAAAGTGGTTTAACTATTTTGATCAGACTCTTATCTTTGAACCGTAGTACTTCAAATCAGAAAACAAATAGTTTTAACTGCATTAGTTACAGCTCATACAATGCCTTGGATTTGAGCTTCTGTACAACAGTATCTTTCATGCCACATCACACACAGAAGTAAGTTTGCGAATTCCAGCCTATATTCCTGTGACGGGAATGCGCTGTAGCTTGAGGCTAAGAACTGTTAATGCTCATAACATCAGAAATACACCCTTTATAAATACCTTCTTTAGCTGTGGCTGTGAACTATCAGAATGAGCACGAATGAAATACTACGAGAGTGTAGAGCTGCTGAACAGAAACTCCTGTGCCCACACTTCTGGCAGCACAAAAAGTAAATTTTTTATTGACTAAGCTTTTCATTAAAAGGGTTGCATTCAGCAGGAAGTAGAAGTGAGCATCCGTATAGCCCTCATAAGTAGCTGGCTTGTGGTGATACCTGCCTTAGTTTATGCAGCCTCCCCTTTGTAGCACGTCTGCAGCTGACTGAAATGAGGATGCATGGCTACTGCTTGCATAGCAACAGTTCTGTTTCTGAGGTATATAGTGATGAAGTTATGCACAGAGAAACAAAGGTTTTATATCAATACCCTGTTCCTGTAGCGCGGCTGTCATTTCTACTGATGCTTCATGTGTTTGGCCTCTCTTGTCCTCTCTCCCATTTGCCGGTGACACCTTTTCCAGTTTCCAAAGCAGGTACGCTGGGGAACCGAGTCCAGGCAGTGGGTGCAAAATGAAAGATTTCTATGAGTTGGATAATAAAAGGCACAAAGTTCTTACAGCTGTTGGACTTGCTTAAAATTGGAGAGATGCAATGAAGTAATCTCTGGAAGATTCCTCTGAATGAAATAATTTGCTAGTAATGCTTAGAAATGTGGATCAATTTAAAGACATGAACTGGATTGTTTTATCATTTGTTTCCCCCTGACTGTATGTGGGTGTTTGTTTCATACTGTTGCAGAAAGCAAACCAAGATCTGGCCTTGCGGGCACCTGTAGTTACTTACCTGTAGGTTTCTATACCCTTGTGTCACTCTACCTCTTTGTGTGGGGCAACAGAGTTTCAAACACATTTTTTGTCAATATTAGCTAATGCAAATCTATGTTGGATCTTTATAATTCATTCAGGGTTCCCAGAATAGGGCACATATGCATTGATATCTTCTTATATTTTCTTGTGATGAAAAATTCACAGTGCTACCTTGAATAACCAGTGTGGTAGGTTCTTTGATAAGCAGCCATATATTAAAATGCACATGCATCATGATATGATGTCACTACGATGTTTTTATGATGATAAATAATTTAGGAGGGGATAAATTAATTGTGACTTTGAAAGAATTATCTGGACAAAAAACCTCCAGATCATTGAGTCTCACAGAATCCCCACAATGTCTGAGGCTCCTGAGATGCCGAAGAAGCAGCACAGCGCTGTGATCGCCTGCTGTATCATTGCACTCCTCTGCTTTATCAAGACATTTTGTGCTAATGCTGTGCAAGTCTGATTCAGATACTAGCAATTGCAACACGTTGGTCTTTGGTGATAATGTGCTCTGCTGTGTTGCCATTAAGTCAGCTTGTGGTAATGCATGTATCTGACATATGATGATAGCACAGCCATCTTTTTATCAGAGGTATGGAGGTCATAGAAACTCAAAAAATGAAGAAAATCTGTGCCTTTCACGGTGTACTTTACCACTCAGTCAGACACCACACTGGTGAGGTATTTTCAGCCTACAGAATAACATGCTTGATAACTGTTATGTATTTTTCTCGCTTTCCCCTATTGCCAAGAAATTTGGTTTAAAATTCTGATCCAAAATTGCCTAATTATTATTATAAACAAATTACATGGAGTGCATCAGTTAATGCAGTCATTGCATTATCATAGAAGAATCACAGAATGGTGGGGGTTGGGAGGGACCTCTCGAGATCATCGAGTCCAACCCCCCTGCCAGAGCAGGGACACCCAGGGAAGGATACACAGGAACAGGTCCAGGGGGGTCTGGAAAGTCTCCAGAGAAGGAGACTCCACAGCCTCTCTGGGCAGCCTGGGCCAGGCTCTGTCACCCTCACAGTGAAGAAGGTCCTCCTCATGTTGATGTGGAACCATCTATGTTCAAGTTTATACCCATTGTTCCTTGTCCTGTTCTTGGGCACTGCACAAAAGAGCCTGGCCCCTTCCATTTGACACCCACCCTACAGATATTTGTAGACATTCATAAGGTCCCCTCTCAGTCTTCTCTCAAGACTAAACAGCCCCAGTTCCCTCAATCTTTCTTCATAGGGGGGATGCTCAAGTCCCTTAATCATCCCCGTAGCCTCCGTTGGACTCTTCCTAGTAGATCCCTGTGTCTCTTAAATTATAACTTCTTATCATTAATGAGCTATGACAATTCTCAGATCATATGGTATTTATTGCAGACAAGGTTTAAAGCCCCACCATGTTTTAGCTGCTTTCAAAAATGAAACAGGGCAAAAAATACACTGCTGTGCCCGCAACGAAGTATCACTGGCATCTTTCCTGTTATTTCCATTTGGTGTCTCAAACCCATTTTACAAAGTGACTTCTGAAAAATGCCCCCAGATTTAACTGATGCAATAATTTGAGAAACTTTAATTTGCATATACCAAAGAAAGCTTTTTGGAAAGAAATTCTCTGGAGAGTTTGTACGCACCAGCTGCAATTCTGCAGCTGCGTCTCTGCTGTGATGGATTCATCCATACTGGGGAATCTGAAATGCAATTTTCATGCTTACAGTCAGCAGGGCTGCCTGCCATGTGTCAGGATTTCACTGGAACAAAAAGGGAAACTTTAGTGCTGTAATAGTGTACAACAAAGCAGCGAAACCTTTCAGCGGGAACGTGGGAGCTTTGGACTCAATTCTTTGCGCTGCCTGAGTTGGTTTCCCTCTATGGCAGCTGGTGGGGTAACGCTTGTTTCAGTGAGTACGTATTTTCTGAGGAATAAAACCTTTGAAAACTGTCCATTAACAGTTATGATAAAAGTTAGAAAAGAGCTCTGTGATTCTAAGTACCCTGTGAAGTACTAAGGTACTAGGTTTAACCACTACAGAGAAGATAAATCATCAGAGTACCCAAATAACAATATGTGCTAGTTTGGGCTGGGGTGGAGTTAATTGTCTTCTCAGTAGCCACGAAGGTCTGTGGTTTGGGTTGGTGCTGGAAGAGGTGCTGGTAACACAGGGATGGTTGGTTACTGCTGAGCAGGGCTTACACAGAGCCAAGGCCTTCTCTGCTCCTCACCCAACTCCATCATCGAGTAGGTTGTGGCTGCACAAGTCACTGGGAGGAGACACAGCTGATCCCAACACACTGAAGGGACGTTTTCTCTGGTGACAAGCGACAGAACAAGAGGAAATGGCCTGAAGTTGAACCAGGGGAGGTTCAGGCTGAAGATTAGGGGAGGTTCAGGCTGAAATTTCTTTACTCAAAGGGTTGTCGGGCATTGGAACAGCCTGCCCAGGGAGGTGGTGGAGTCACCATCTCTGGAGGTGTTTAAGAGCTGGGGAGATGTTGTGCTTAGGGACATGGTTTAGTGGTTCTGATAGGGCTGGGAATAAGGACATGATGATATTGAAGGTCTATTCCAGCTGAAACTATTCTATGATTCTATGATAGTCCAGACCATCTAACATCATGCTCAGCATATAAAGCTGGGGGGAGAAGAAGGAAAGGGGGTAAGTGTGGAGTGATGCTGTTTGTCCTCCCAAGTAGCCGTTATGCACAATGGAGCCCCATTCTCCTGGAGGTGGCTGAACACCTGCCTGACAATGGCAAGTGGTGAATGAATTCCTTCTGTCTGCACAGCTTTTGCTTTACCTATTAAACTGTATCTCAACCCACGAGTTTTCTCGCTTTTACTCTTCCAAATCTCTCCCCATCCCATGGAGTGGTGGGGAGTGAGTGAGTGAGTGAGTGAGCGGCTGTGTGGGGCCCAGTGGCCTTCTAGGTTAAACCACAACAGGATGAAATGGTTATAGAATTGCTGTGGATTACATGAGCTCAGCTCCCGTTCTTATGGCCTGGATCAAGCAGAAGCCATTCTGAAAAATTATCATGCAGTTGCATAAGCAAAGACGGTGTTTACAAAATGCTCCTACAATATTTTATATACTGTACTGTAATCTGAATTACTATGGGTTGCACAAGCTGATATTGGATGTTTCCTAACTTTCGAATGCTTATTTTTAATTTAAGCTTATGCATGTCTATCTGTGCAATGCTTAGTTGTGAAACGGCATACGGTGACAGGGCACAGAGGAAGGGCAAGCTGCTTTATGGTCTGGTAACACTGGTAACAAATGGTGAGGGAGGGATTACGACGATTTTTGCAGCAGATGTGACAGGTATCAGTAACACACTGACCCCATTGACAAAGTACCCATCACACTGCGCGGTAACGTGCAGACATTCCTGACACCGCACACATCACGCTGCATAGAACACGCAAACCACACTGACACCGCACCCGTCACACTGTGCGGTAACATGACGACCCCACTGACACTGCACCTGTCGCTCTGTGCAGTAACATGCTGACCCCATTGACACTACAACCAGCACGCTGCACAGTAACGTCCTGGCCGAATTGACACCACACACATCACACTGCATGGTAACGCGCTGACCCCATTGGCACCGCACCTGTCACGCTGCATGGTAATGTGACGATCCTACTGACACTGAGCCCATCACGCTATGTGGTAACTCACTGATCCTACTAACACTGCACCCGTCACGCTGCCCGGTAACGCACAGATCCCATTGACAACACATCTGTCACACTGCATGGTAACATGACAACCCCATTGACTGCACCAGTGATGCTGTGCAGTAATGAGTAGATCCTAATGACACTGCAACCATCAAGCTGTGTGGTAACGCGGAGACCCTACTGACACTGCACCCGTCACAATGCACGGTAACATGCCTGCCCTACTGACACCATACCAATCATGCTGCACACTAACACACCAACCCCATTGATACTGCACCCATCATGCTGCATGGTAATGACAAGACCCTAATGAGACTGCAACCATCACACTGTGCGGTAATGCACTGACCGCATTGACACAGCACCGGTCACGTTGTGCGGTAAAGCACCGACCCCATTGACAACGCACCCAGCATGCTGAGAGGTAATGCGGTGACCCTACTGACACCGCACCCATTACACCATGCCGCAACGTGGTGACCCCATTGACACCTCATCTGTCACGCCCTGCCATAACATGCAGACCCTACTGACACCACCCTCCTTAAGCTGTGCTATAATGTGGAGACCATCCTGACACTGCACCTGTCACGCTGCGTGGTGATGTGCAGACCCTCCTGACACCGCACCTGTCATGCTGTGTGGTAACACGCCAGCCCTACAGACATGGCACCAATCACACTGCAGGGTAACGTGCTGACCCCTTTGACACAGCACCGGTAACGCTGCACCATGATGAGCAGACCCTAATGACACTGCAACCATCATGCTGTGCAGTAACATGCAGGTCCTTCTGAAACTGCAGCCGTCAGGCTGCGCGGTAATGCACTGACCCCATTGACACCACACCCATCACACTGCGTGGTAACACGCAGACCCCCATGGACACCACACTCATTACACTGCACATTAACACACTGAGCCCATTAACACTGCACCCATCATGCTGCGCGGCAAAGCGCTGACCCTCCTGACACTGTACACGTCACGCTGCGTAGCAACGCACTGGCCTTCCTGATACCACATCTGTCATGCTGTGCAGTCTCTACTGACATCACACCCATAATGGTGCATGGTAACACGCAGACCCTCCTGACACTGCACCCATCATGCTGCGCGATAACGCGCAGACTCCATTAACAATGCACCCATCATACTGCATGGTATCACACAGACCCTCCTGACATCGCCCTTGTCTTGCTGGATGGTAACGCGCAGACCCTACTGACACCACATCCATCACGCAGCGTGGTAATGTGCAGACCCTGTTGACACTGCACCCATCACGCTGTGCGGTAATGTGCCAGCCCTATTGAAACCACACCCATTATGCTGTGCGGTAACACACAGACTGTCCTGACACCGCACCCATCACACTGTGCAGTAATGTGCTTGCCCTCCTGACACCACACCCATCACACTGTGCGGTAATGTGCAGACCCTACCGACACTGCACCCGTCACCGTCTGAGGTAATGCACTGACCCTACTAACACTGCACCTGTCATGCTGTGTGGTAACGCGCTGGCCCTCCTGACACTGCACCCATCACACTACGCTGTAATGTGCAGGCCCTCCTGACACTGCTCTTGACATGCTGCGCAGTGACATGCAGACCCTCCTGTCACCGCACCTGTCAAGGTGTGCGGTAACACAGAGACTGCATTGACACCGCACCCATCACACTGTGTAGTAACGTGGTGGCCATCCTGACACTGCACCTGCCACGCTGCATAGTAACGCTCCGGCCTAACTGACACCTCACCCATCACGCTGCACGGTAACGTGCAGACCCTGCTGATAC
>VWZY01003755.1:118346-143403 GCA_013399075.1 Chloroceryle aenea | reverse complement strand
TTTTTTTTTTTTTTTAACTGAAGTGCTTAGGAGCCCTTGATTTATCAAAGGACAGCATCCTTAAAATAAGCAGTATCTTCAAAGTGTCACCCTTGGTTTAGCCCTGAACCTGTGAATTCGGAATTGCCCCAGCATTAGTTTCTCTGTAGTAGTTTAACAGAACCTGGCTCTACCAAAGGCTGTTTAGCCTTACAAGTCACCTCGTAATTTTTATCATCCCTGTTCCAGAACAAGAGTCTTTTACAGGACTCTTGTTAATGCTCTCAACTGTCAGATTTGTGTTTTTCATGATTGTTACTACTTATTAGCTCTAAGTAGCTACAGTACAGGGATACAGATATTCCAAAGTGTGCATTAGACAATTTTGTTTGATAGGAGTTATCTGTTCGGGTGTTTAAAGAGGTAGCTGATAACAAGTCTTTGGATAACTGGTGGAAATACGTGTTGCTGGTTTATAGCTACAATTCAGCTATTGCAAACATACAACCTTAAAATGCTAAATGTTGTCTTGCAAGGTAAGTATTTTTTTTTCTGGACCTACTCCAACCTGTTCTGTGTTGGAGGCCAGACTAAATTTCCACTGGGAACTACATAATCTGAGTTTGAAGTTAGGAGTTACCAGCAGTACTATGCTAACTGGCAGGGGGAGATGCATTCCCAAAAGGCAGGGAAGGGTAGGTGGAGAATGGGAACATTCTTTCTCTTTCCTGTGGTTGAGAAACATGTTTGTGTTTTGTTTTGGTTATTTTTTTCTAGTAGGACAAAACTTAAGCTGCTGATTTCACATGTAGATTCCCTACACGGTTTTTAGCCTTAGTTAAAGTTTGGTGTTCCTAGGCAGGTCCCTCACAGTCCCAGTGTTTATTGCTGTAACTTTGGCAGCAATACATACTGGACTTTTCTAGAGGAGTGGAAGTAGGAGACAAACTTCGTGTGAAAAATTGCTATGAATAAAGTCTATCAAAGGCTGACTGGAAAACAAGGCCAAGTGAAATGGTGTCGAGTTTCTCAAAAGAAAATATTTCAGTCAGTCCTGTAAAAAAACCCCCAAGCAACTACCAAAAAATAACCTGCAGACTTATAGGTGGTGTTGCTTCTTGAGTGTGGAAGTAATTATGTATGTTTGTGGCTTTCTTAACCCGTTTCATCATTATACTTATAGCTGTGAATCTGGATGTCTTCTAGGTCTGGTATTCTGTAAGGCTTTTTGGAAAATAACATAATTATTTTTCATCTGATACCAACCTCATACCCCAAGGAGTATGGCCAGACTGACTGACAATAACTGAGGCAGGAAACTTTCTGATCTATTCTGTCTTCTATTTTTCTTTACCTTGTCAGATTTTTCAGTTTTAGCTAAAAAGCTGGGCCATAGTGACACAGATATTTCCACTGGCAGCATAACTTTTTTTTTTAATTGTTTTAGCTTTCAGAAACCGATGTTGGACCATAGCCCACGTACTGGGTGTTCTAGCAAGGTTCCCATATTTACGTAGCCATAGACTGTGTCTGCTCATGTGAACAGGTTTGCAGGCTTGAGCATACAGCATTCTGTCAGAAGTAGTATTAAAAAAATAAGCCTTCCTTTGAGGAAGGGCAGATGAGCTGTTGGTATTAAAACATGATTATAGAGTCTTAAGGGGTAAAAAAAAATATGCATTATGGTTAGAGGAAATCAGTAACAGTTGCGTAGGAATCATGGCATTGATTGTGTAAGTTTTTCTGCTTTAAGAGAACACCAGTCTTACCCTGTATGTGGAAGCATGCATTCAGATTTTTAGGAATAAATGGAGTTGAACGGTTTATACAAAGACCAGGAAACGAAAAGTGATGGGGAAGTCGTACTTGACTATCAGAGTGTTAATTGTGACGTTGAGAGCCACAGTGAAGGTAGCAGGCCTGCAGCTTACATTGAACTGGAAAAAATGACTCATAAGCATGCTATATCTTGCTCTCCGTGCTTTACTGCAGGAGGTATGCTTTGAAATTTGCATTAAGGTCTTAAGTATGTGGCATAATTGTTTAATGTAAATAGCTTCTTCCCTCCATCCACCTCTTTAAATCTCATCAACCTTCAAAGAAATAATTATGGATGATGTACTGTGGCAAGTGGAAATAGTGCTTTTTCTATTCTAAACTTATTACTGTATCCCACTATCAGTTTTTAGATGCTTCACTAATAAATGCAGGAGCTAACCTTGTCAAAGTAAGTAGTCAAACTAAGATTTGGAGTAGTGGACCAAAAATACCATAAGACTTTGTACCCAGACTCCTGCAACTGGGGCTTGTGCAGGTCATAACTCGCTCCTGGCAAGCACTTGTTTAGAGCTTGTTCGGAGGCACTTGAAAAAGCACAGCACAATTGCTTTAGTATGACAGGTACCTGAGATACAGAGAAGCATTCTAAAAATATTTATTTACTTTTCAGGCAAAAAGTGCCAATTAAGCCTGTAGTTGTTCACTGCTAACATACAACATTTCATGTGCGTTCCCTGACAAGCTCCTGGTGTGGTAGTCTGCTGTTTAGAAAGGGAGAGGCATATTTAGAAGTTTTATTCCTTTATTCTTGAGCGGTAGGTGAAGGAAGGCGCTTGTGCTGGTTAGGTATTAAGTATTGTAATTCTTGCCTAAGGATTGCTTCATCTGTGTTTAAGACTTTTTTTTTTTTTTTTTTTTTTTGTTTTTTTTTCGTTTTTTTAGATTTTTTTTTTTTTTTTTTTTTTTGGTGTTTTTAGCATCGTGGTTTTATGGAATCTGTCTCTTTTGGTACTGTGGTGGTCAATGACTAGTTCCTGAGTCTGCTGTAGCAAGACTATAACTGGACTTTCACTAAGTCAGCTTATTTTTATAAGCCTCATTAGATTGGTAAAACATGGTAGAAGCATATCTATATGCTACAGTCTTCTCCAGTAAAAAGCTGTTTTCAGTAAAGATAGTATATCAGACATAACAGAATAGCTTGAGGCTAGCCTAACTCGCAGAGCTGAGTTCTAAAGGTCATAGAAGTCACGGTCCAAAGACCACATTGGCACAAGCAATAGCATTATATTTGTCCTTGGGAAGTCTTTCAGCATCTAGAATTACCCAGAATTTCCAACTGGTTGATTAAGGGAGGTGAAAGAAGTCATTCCCATAGTCAACTTTCTACCTGAAGCAAAATGTACAACACTGTTGAGCTTTGTGCTGGGTTTGAGTAATAATCCCTTGCCCTTCACTTTTTATAGGAGGTGTGTTTGTGGCTAACTCCAATCTTTAGTTTGTGTGAGTATTCTGATCGCTTATTTTGGCAAACATACTAAACATACTTTAATTGATGGAAAGACTGGAAGCTTGTATCATCTGTGGAACTTGGGGGTGGGGTGGGGGGTGGTGATCAGTACAAAACGAGCCAATCTCATACCAAGCAACTGACTAAGCCTTCTCTCTGGCCTAACATAATTTGTAGGAAGGCTCAGCCAGACACTAACAGGGAACTCTGCTGACACAGGTAAAATACCAGGGCCAGCAACTGACAGATGCCCTTCCATCAGCATATTTGAAGTATCTCCTTCTGATTATATTTTAATGATATGACCATTAGGATACAGGGAACAGCCACTTAGGTTGGTAAAGGACCATGCACAGAGGTAAAAATAGGAAGAAGTTGAGTCCAATTCCTGAAGTCACTGTTATCAGTGACTACTACAGTAACCCTGCAGAACTCTTGTAATGTGGTGAAAAGACATCTTTTACTGGTTATAGCTAAAAAAAAAAATAGACTGTTAAGCATTTCTTTCAGATATGAGATTGAATGTTTGCATCTGTACTGTTTATTTATATCTTCTGCAAATTTAAACTCCTAGAAGTCTTTTAATATACTTCTTTTTTTTAAACTTTTGTTAAGGTCATAATGATTTCCATCCCTGAATTCTATGAAGGAAAGAATATCCTCCTGACAGGAGTAACAGGCTTCCTGGGAAAAGTGCTTCTGGAAAAGCTGCTCAGATCTTGTCCTAAAGTGAAAGCAGTGTATGTATTGGTAAGAAAGAAAGCAGGACAGACACCTGAAGCACGAATAGAAGAAATTACCAACTGTAAGGTATGTGTCATATGCTCACAAAGTACATTCTTACCCTTCTTTATAATGCTTCCATTGCATTTTGAGAACAAACTTGATTTGTCTAAAGCAAAATACTGTTGTTAAATGTCTTTTTGTTCCAACAGAAATAGAATTTCCAAGACCTGGCAGTGCTTCTATGGCTGGTTTTTAAACTGTTAGTCTCTAGCAAAGCTAGTTGTGGAAAATGACCTTGTATATACTTACAGCTGGTCATTCTCCTCTTGAATGCAGAATTAAGAAGTAAAACACCCAAGTTAAGACTTAAGGGCCTTAATGGCCCTTACCAGCCTTATCTGGGACCTCTACCACATATCCTGTGGTGTTCATGAAAGCCTTGCCTGTCCCAGCCGGAGTCTGCACAGGCCTTTCTCAGAGGCACCCTGATATATGATGCGTTTCATCTGCAGTCCAGATAAACTGCACATGGATAATGGAGAGTTAGATGAGCAGCCTTGAAGACCATTATCCCAGGGTAAAAAGCAGTAATCAAATGCAAAAAGCAGTGTGGACTGGGAGTTGTAAGATGGGATCAAAACCTTTCTTTAGATCTCGAGCAAGTCACTTGTTTTGTGACTTAATTTCTTTTCTGCGAGAGGAGGTTTAGTAATTCCTTTGTCTTGAATGCACCATTGGCGCAACCAGTAAGCAAGAATGTGTCAACTCAACAGGTTGGTAAAATAGCTTATGTTTGTAAACAGAACAGAAATGATTGTTTTAATAGATTCTCTTTTGGATTTCTGTTAGTCATGCAGATTACTTTAAACCTGTGATGACAACAAAGGAAAGGCACTGAAATTCTGTGCTGTGGAATTATCAGAACGGCTGTCTAAATGGTTTTTCTGAGTGCTGGGTGGGATACTTTCCTCCTGGAAAGACTCATTGCCTTAATATTCTGGTGAGCTAGGCTGGACATTCATACTATGTGCAGGACCATTCTGAAGTGTTGCCCAACTCTCTACTACAGAGTATTCAATTTTTTGATGAGAAGGATGGAAGGGGGACAGGGGAGATTTCTAGCATGAACTCCTGTTAAAGCAGGGTTTGTTTATTTCTGTCCAGATCTTTCCCCTGTGTGATATGGGGGTTGGCACTGTCATTTTTCAGGCTTAGGAAGTATGTTTTGATGCATGTAGCCTCTAAAAATTGTGTGCTTACAAAGTGGTTAGGCTAGGAGGGGTAAGTTTTTTGAGGCACTGAGTTTCCATGCCTCTAGCTAGTTAAGATTACAGCAGACATGAGGATAGCTGTGCCACGAGTAAATTATTTTCTGTAACAGTGTCAAAATTGTAGCTCATTGCCAGGAGATGCTGTTGAGCAGTTTCTGTGCAGTGACCTAGAATACAACAGAATGAGTTACAGTGGGCTTCTGTCTTAAAATCAATTTGCAGATTCTCCCTGCGTAAACCCCTCAGCTTGTCACTGCTTGCAACAAGGAAGAGATTTCCAGACTAGACTCTGAGAAGGGAGAAGATTCTCAGTCCCCTTTTTGTATGTGCTGTTACCCAAATAAAAAGTGGGGAATTTCTGAGCAGGCAGGAGAGTAGTGGTAGTGTAGGCTGATTTAAACTTAAGTAAGACTTAAATCTCAGCATAACTTTTGGGGAAACTTCTGTGTTGTAAAAGGCTTTTAAATTTCAATCCAAATATTCCCCTTGATTATCTCAGCAGGAGTTGGTATAGATTATCTGCTGTGTTTTGTGAGTCTGGATAAGGACTTATTGCTGCAACAGGTTTGCAATAGAAGTCCTGGTAAGCAGGACTACTGCTTGATGTGGTCCTACATCTTGGTCCTAATGTTTGTTCTGTTTTCATCACATGGTTAGACAAATTTGATTAAGTATTATTTAACTGGCATTAACGTAATCAAGGTTGTTTGTTTTTTTCCTGAAAGATTCTGAGAATTTTAGTAGGATCTGTTGTCTTAAGCCATCCAGATGCAAGGACCCTGACAGTAATTTTTCACAATTTGGATGAACTCATTAAGTGCTCATTAAGATGCTTGAACATTCTGTTTCCCAAAGAGTTTAAAGTTTAAGCAAGTGAATGTGATCATTAAAATAGAGCTGCAAATAGCCAAAAAATGGTGAGGTTTCTACTTCCTTTGGACTTATTATTAAATTCCTCTTAATTTGCCTTGTGTATTGCGTGTGCTGTAGGTGTTAGTTCTTGTTGCCCTTTGTACTGGTGTCAGTCCCAGTAGGAGGTATGTAGGAATAATGTATGCTATGAATGTGGAAAGGGTCAGAACAAACTGAAATTACTGGTTCTTCAAGTGCTTATCCATGGGACTGTTTTTCTATTACAATGCATACCACATATTAATATGGTTAAAAGGTTCCCTGGAGAGAGGGACCATCATTCCAACTGAAAACATAGCAGGTTTACTCTTCAAAGTGACAAAAGGCTTCTTACCTTTAGGTATGTATTTTTTGCTATACCCCTAAGAATTGCAGAGGCTTTAAATGCTGTCTTGGTAGCTTTGGCCTTTAAGGTGAAGCTTCACGTTTGAGAAGTCAATTCGAGACCTCTATCACTGGAGACATCCCAGATTTTCCTTATGGAATTGCCATTGCTACTTGAGCTTCATTAGCTCACAGCTGAGCTGCAAAAAAAGTCTAGTAAAAAAGTGGTTTTCAGCTGGACCTGCAAGCTGGTATGCTCACACAGCCTTTGGGCTGCTTGGCGTTGCCAATGCAGGAGAAGCAGCATGAAAATAAAGATGTTAAGAGAGGGACCAATCTGGTTGATCACTGAATATATTAAGGGGAAGTCCATTATGTGGTGGTGTTGTGATAGTTGTAACACATTTTTAACTTACCTCCTTATTTCTCAAGATCATCAGTCTAACTCTATATAGGCAAAAAATACAGGGTTTTTCTTGATTTAAATCATCTGTGTATCTTTTATCTTCACTGGCTATTAGTTTGAATTTTTAGTCCTCTTTATTTTGACAGCTCTTTGACAGGTTGAGAGACGAGCAACCAGACTTCAAAGCAAAAATAATTGTAGTTGTGAGTGACCTTACAAAGCCTGAACTGGACCTTAGTGAACCAATCAAGGAAATACTTACAGAATGCATTAATATTGTATTTCATTGTGCTGCTACAGTCAGATTCAATGAAACATTAAGGTGAGTCTCAAATTAATTCTGTGTATTCTGGTCAGGTAGACAAATGGTACTTAAAAGGGGTGGTGTGTCAGGTGTCTGTACCTGACTTTACTAGCTATTACTTTTTTTACTTGGGGTTTTTTTGGTCTTACTTTCTGCTAATCAAATTCTGTTCAATCAACAGAGATGCTGTTCAGTTAAATGTGACTGCCACACAACAACTCCTCTTCTTGGCACAGCGAATGAAGAATCTGGAAGTGTTCATGCATGTTTCAACTGCCTTTGCGTACTGCAATCGAAAACAGATTGATGAAGTAATTTATCCACCTCCTGTTGATCCCAGGAAACTGATGGATTCTCTTGAGTATGTGTTATGTTTTATGAAGCTACTTCAGTGATGTGTAACTGCTTGCTTTCTAATAATGAAATACCAAAAAAAATGGTTAGGAGCCTGAAAGGTAAATTATCTTATGCTGTCCTGTAAGTGTGACAACTTAGCTGACATGTCCTGTTTCTATAAGAGATGAGTTAAGGTTTTATGGCCAGTGAAGGAGGGGGATGCTATAAAATTCTTCCTGTGTTCTGAGAGTGGCACTTTTTCAGCTGTCTGATGGGCTGTGGGAGCTATTAAAAACAAAAAAATGCTTTTACAAGTATGCTAACACCGGCATTGTGAAGGATGGTGCCCTTTAATAGCAGCTTCTGCTGCAGCTGCCTAAACACCACTGCAAGGTCAGACTGAGATACTGAAATAATGCTGTTTAATGTCTCAAACACAACTCTAGAAGGAGTTATCTTAGATGTTCAGAGCATAAACATTAAAAAAAAAGTGTTTTCTGTATCTTTTTAGTCTTGAGTTGGGTGTTACTGGAGAGTAAAAAAATTACTCCTATATTTTCTGTATATATTAGCTGTCCTGAGGTTTGTCTTAGCTGTCAAACAGGTAGTAAATCAGAAGTCAATGTAATAAAAAAAATCTCAACTCTAAATCAATCTCTTCCTTATTCCCTGTCATACAAAATATCACCCCTTGTAAGAAATGTATGAAACTAATGGTAACTGAAGTAAAATGTTGTCTTCAACTTATTTTAGATGGAAGAGCACTAAAATTAAATCCAAGTGAGCTACTCCCCAGAGAGTGCACTGAGACAAACTTTCTTTAAATTGTTGTATTCTTGGAATTTTGGCACTTTGAAATAGTCTGAAATAGCCATATTTTTCTAATCACGAGCAGCATAAACTGCTTGGTTTGGGCTTGGATAGTTGTCAGTAATTTAGAACTTCAGGCGAGGGAAGGTTTTCATGAACTTAACACAAGTGATCTGTCCAGCCAACAGCTGACTGAGATTCAAACAGATCTGTGTCCCTTTCTGGGCTTTTCTGCCCCTCTTCTCACCCTAGTTCATGTCATGAAGGGAGTCTGATATGCATCAACTTTGAACAAAACTTTGGTGGATGACAGTGTTGTCTAAATTCCATTTATGTGGTTATGATACTGGATGACTGAGGCAAACGAAACCAAATCCTCTTTTGAAGGGGAGAACATCAAAGCAGCAATAGTTCAAGTGGCACATCTCTGCTTGTGTGCTCTGACTGAAGGTTATTACAGTTTTAAATACAAAGAGCTGAATGAATTGGGAAGCAAAATGGAATTGCAAGACTTGACTGAAAAGGGGAGAAATGTGGTGACCCAGCTTGCTTCAGAGGTGGGGTGTGATCTAACATCACAAAGGTGGGAGTGATGCTTGTAATGCAGCTGGGACTCCTGTGCAGTGGCATTGCTTTCTAGAGCACTTAATGCTAACTGAGGAGATGTGTTTGTGGTCCCAAAGACCAACTTGCCCTGTCTGCACTTCAAGGTTGGATACTTGGTACATTCCTTTACAACAATCCTACTTGTTCTATAGTTGGTTTGTAATAAATTAATTACTCGGGCAAAACAGTAAATAGTAAATAAACTGCTTCTTTCAGTGGACAACTGAATGTGCAGTCCTACCTCTCTTACTGAGAAACTTGTTCTCATTTCATTTTGTATCTCTGAGAGGTTTTAGTTATTACTTCACAGAATTTTTTGTTCCTCTGTGCTTACACAGCTTCTAGGAGAATCCTGATGCTTTGGTGGTGGGTTTTTTCTTGGGTGGTGTTTTGAAGAAGAGATTGGATTTTAATTTTACTTTCCAAAGTATTCTTGATTGATCAGATTATCCTTTTTACATACTGCTATATGTATCCTATCTCCCTGCTTCCCCAGGGAAGCAGCGTCCAGTGATTTACACTTGCATCTTACTTTGTTTCTTTAGGTGGATGGATGATGGCCTAGTGAAAGATATTACTCCTAAACTGCTGGGTGACACACCTAATACTTACATATATACAAAAGCTTTAGCTGAATATATAGTACAACAAGAAGGTGCGAAGTTAAACACAGCCATTTTGAGGCCATCTATTGTTGGTGCTAGCTGGAAGGAGCCTTTTCCTGTAAGTCACTGAGTTTTCCCCTGACCATCTTGCCTGTAAAGTATAGCACATACTGGCACCCTGTTGATGTAGTGACCTTTGTAGAAGAAAATCTTTTAGGCTATGAAGTTGTGGCTTGGTTGCTTCTGGATAACAATTTTAGCTGTCAAATACAATATTCTTAGTGTGAAATTTAGAGGTAAATTACTTCTAATCATCAAACAATATACTTCTATCACAACGGGAGATGCTATTTCACACATGAAATAAATATAAATGCATATAAATAAATCAACTTTGTACTTGGTAGTTCTGTCTATCTTCATCTATTTTTCTGTAGAAACTTGACAAATTTTGCTTGAAACTGCTGACTTGGGTATACTCTAACCATATCCTTTCCCTCCCCCTGTTCATATTAGGGATGGATTGATAACTTCAATGGACCTAGTGGTATCTTTATTGCTGTAAGTAACGAAGATACTTGCTTCCCTCTCCTTTTTGGAAGACCACGAAGCTTCATATGTTTTACACGTGGATCTTCTGTCTCCTGTGTTTTGTTCTTTAAGGCAGGAAAAGGAATTCTTCGAACAATGAGAGCTTCCAACAGTGCATTAGCAGATCTTATTCCAGTAGATGTTGTTGTCAATGCGACGCTGGCTGCAGCCTGGTATTCTGGAGTCAATAGGTATAACGGATGACAATAGACAGTACTGAGTATTTGAAAGCTGTATTGTTACAAAATCGGTATTCTATGAATTTCTAACCAGTGCCATGCTATTCCCCCAGGAAAAATGAATCTAAGGCTCTAACAGCATTAGTCCCTTTAAGCTATAACTTAGGCCAAAGAGGAAGACATGACCTACTGACACTATTGTACAAACTATGCCTGAAAATTCCTTCCTGGGTTTTGTTGTAATCAGTACAATCTACAGTAATGTAGGTGATGCATTCTCTGAAAGAAATTAAATATGATGGTTAAAGAAGGAGAAAACCACTGGAAGATGATGCAGAAAGCAACAAATGTAACATAAGACTGACACTTCCTGCATTATGTAAATGATACTGTTGAAGGAAAAGATAACTTTGTGTATGTTCACTGTCTCTTTTGAAATGGTTGTTTGTCTTCTGACTACTCCTTTTGTCCTTTTTTCCCCCCCTCCCCCCTCAGACCAAGGAATGTCATGGTATATAACTGTACAACGGGTGGAACCAATCCCTTCCACTGGAGTGAGCTTGGTATGCCATGTTTTTTTTTCTCCCCATAGGCTTTAATTAAAAAAAAAATAATCAGATAATAAAAACAGAGGCTATCATCAGTAGGCCATACTGCATTTTTACTGTTGAAACTAGTATAATAACCATACCTCTCAGTTTGGCAGTGTGTACTTTTTCACTGTCTTCTGTTGTTAATTCTCTCTCTGCTGTTTCATTTTTATTCTTATTCCATTATAATTAAACTATGGGAGAACTGATTTTTCTGTTTGCTGCTGCCATGACTTAATCTGCAGAGTGTGGGTAGTCCGCAGAGAAAAACATTGCTCAGAGGAGCAGTAGTGATGCTGGGCTTGTTGCCAACCATACTAAATACATATGAATAAACAGCCCATGATTAGATGGTTTGTGCATAAGGGAGAGGTATGGTAATTGTTCTGCACTTGTGTAGCTCTTTGTTGTGTTGGGCTTAAGTTAATCACTGGTCAAGGTGGCTTTTTTAATCTTCAGATAGCTACATGAGACTTGGAACTATTCACGTACAGCAAAAGTGAACTTTAAAAAGGATGGCCACCTATTTTCAACTCTTGGATATCCTGAATAGAATGTAGGCCACGTGCCAAAATCTTTGTAATAGTTTTTGATAAAAATACCCATGCCGGATGGCTGGCATGGTAAAGCTGTTTTGTTAACTTTCAGTTTTTCATATAAAGTTCCTAAACTCAGATAATTTCAGTGAACTTAAATCTATTTTATTATTCTTTACTACTTTCTCCATGATTTTTACTTGCTTTTGCCCATTCTATGTTTTTGTATTTATAAGTCTTATTGCTTCAGCCAAACTTGGAAAATTGCTGACTTCCCAATTCAAACTAGGCAATAAATGGTATTTAAATACTGTCTATAAATAACAGCATGAAGCTATAACAGATGATTAAAAGGAAAGGTGAGTTTCAACATCACTTTTTTTAAGATGCTTGATCAAGCATAGCTGTCACGTACAGAATTTTCAGGTGTCAGCAGGAGTTTCACATGGAGTCCCATCCTAATCACTTTTTCTTAATGCTTAAATATGGGTAAGTTGTTAAAAATACCATTTGAAATACACTTCAGATACTTGTTAAGTCCTCAGTTTGTTTTTGAATTTGTCCCACAAGAGATCAGAATATCCTTCTTCATGAAATATGGATGACTATTTAAATAGCTTTACGTGCTATATAAACCAAAATTGCTGTGAATTCTTGAAACCAGCAACTTCTAAGGTTGGGAAAAGGAACAGAAATAGGGAAGCTATGATAAAATCTGGTACCAAAGATGAAGGCGTAGCAGGCCTCTTGATTATATTAGAGCTCAGCAGTATTTTAGGTTAAAAGCTGATGACTTTATTTAAGTTTCTGTGAGTTGTAGAAGAGCTAGGGCAGTTATTTAAATAACATAGTGACATAAGTATTCTACACTAATGTACTTTGAAAGCCATTAAAGTTTACACGGTGATTATCAAAGCTGTTACACAACTTTTCTTTCTCAGAATACCATGTAATTTCTACTTTCAAGAGGAATCCTCTCGAACAGGCCTTCAGACGGCCCAATGTAAATCTAACTTCCAATCACCTTTTATATCATTACTGGATTGCTGTAAGCCATAAGGCCCCAGCATTCCTGTATGATATCTACCTCAGGATTACTGGAAGAAGCCCAAGGTAATGGTGACTAGTTCTGTCTTGTCTGTTCCTCTGACTTTTAACAAAGCTATGTTTACACAGTGATGTATATTGATGATTTTTTTCATTTTTTTTCTTCCTCTGAATGCTTTGTGACTATAACTCAGACATTCCCCCCCCCACCAAGAACAGGTCCTTGAATTCAAAATGACTTTGAATTTTCTAGCAAAAATTAGGATGTTTTTGTTGGATAGAATTACGAGGTCTAGCAAGTGAGGTTTGTTCTTGAATAATAAATATTTAAAATATGTTGATCCTTTTTTTTCCCCCTACAGAATACTACATTAATTTGAATTTCAAGATAAATACATTAGAAGGTGCAGTAAGGCACCCTGACTTTAGTTTCCGATCCAACCCCCTCCTGAATCGGTATTGGACTGCAGTCAGCCATACAATACCTGCTTTTTTCCATGATCTTGTGCTCAAATTGACAGGTCATAAACCATGGTAAGAAGGACAGGGCTAACAATATCTTGCTGGTAAGGTGGTGGAGACTTGTGAAGAAGACATGGCATGGGCACTATCTAGACTTGCTAACTGTAAGCAATCACAATCCAGAGGCAGCACTTTGAAGGGATTAATGACTGGCTCAACAGGTTGTCCAAGATATGTCTTGGATCAGAATCCTAGTCAGTCATTAAACTCTAGGAAGTGGCTTGCATTAAGATTGTTGTTGCTATTATAAACTGAAAATGGAATGGGATATGCAGATAATAATTGCAGGTTATTCCTGTAGATGATACAACTGATACATTGGTTTGCATCATCTCAGCATTCCATTCAGTGTATAATATTTACCCTAGTCTCTGCCTAATGTCTTAAATGGTGACAGTAGCATAGCTCTGCTAAATAGGCCAAACTAAATGATGTAGAAGGAATATAAGATGTCACCTGAATTTGTTTCAGATTTGCCAAGCCATATGATCTCATTGCATGTGTTACATTTGCAAAAGTATTTGTCTTCAGACTATAAATCTCCACTGTTGCGACAGTGTATTAAGAAAAGTGAGTATTTCTTCATTGCCCTGTAGTCTAGACCTGTGTTACAAGGAGGTGAAAAGTTATGCACTGGATCATTAGAAGGAAGCCATGTAACCTGGGTTTAGGCAAATTTCTAAACTGCCTTGGGTTCTGTTGTTCCAAGACTACTCGGAAGTGTGATACCTACAGCAATAGTAGTGGCAGGAGGCTGTGCCTGTATAATAATCTTCCCACAGTAGAAAGATGTAAGCCCTTCAGATCAAAAGGGAGGTATTGAATGCAGCAGTTCCTAGCTCATCAAGTTCTTTTGCAATTTTTAGTTATTGTTAAAGTGATAGAAATTCTCTGACAGACGTTAATATTTCATCACTCTCAAAAAGTAGTTATACTATAAATGCCAACCTACTGTCTTTTCAAATGGTTAGGAAGCAGTGCTGATAAAATCTTGTCAGCCTTTTAACATGTGTCTAGTCTTCACTGTTTTAAAACAAGGCTGTGAATAATGTTCATTAGAAAACTCTTAGCAGATTGTAACCCTGGGAATGTTGAATCTTGATTTTTTAATTTTATTTTTTTCCCCCCCCTCTTCCTGGAGTTCTTAAGGTCCAAAGATAATTTTAGATCTTGAATCAGTACTAGTACAACTGTATTTTCAAACCTGTGACGTATTACTGATATGAGTATTCCTCATCAGGTTAATAGTGAGGGGGTGAGTTTTCTGTTATGCACAAGATTTCCAGTTAGGAGGAAGGATGGGAGATTCAGCTTAACAAGTCATTGTTTGGTTGCTCAAATGAGGTTACTCAAATGCACTTAAAAGAAAAGCTTTCAGTTCAGTTACAGGAATACAGCTTTCATTAAGTAGTGCTCTTTAATTATTGCCTTTAAAAAATGGAATCCTGCAATAGGAGCACTAGAAGCAAATAAACGTCTAAGTGCAAGCAAGGCATGCAGTGTTAAACCTTACAGGCTTCATGTGGTGTTTAATAATAGAAGAATTTTGAGACACATCTTTACTCTTCTACTTTTTTTTTCCTAGTCTTGTCTCTTAAAGTAATTTGAACTGTTGGGCTGGAGACAGTCATGATGTAAGGATGTACTACTGTTGCTGTGGTTTTAATTGTCAGGCAGCATGCACTAGGAAACTTCTAAAGCCTTGGAAACATTATTGGCAATTCTTGTTCTGAATGAATAAGGGCTGGCTTAACCTAAAATGTAACCTTTTCACCATGGCTTAGCAGAAAAACCTGAGCAATATGGTAAAAATGTAGTTAAATCATCACAAGACAATTCAGCTACTGTGCTAACATGACTTCACAGGGTCAGTGGCCTTCTCTCTGAGTCCAAATACACTTCTGAGGTTTTTATTGTTTACAATGTAGGAAACACTTGAAAGAAATGTAAGAAACTATGTAGGTGTAACTGTGCTGTTTTACTGCAACTGCATGACCCATCAGGATTAATGGCTTATATTCATGATAGTAAAAAAAAACACTCCTGTGCAGTTGCTTTGAAAAATTAATGCTGAAAAGATTTCAAAATCATTCTTTTGCACCTCACCCATGGAAGCAGTGTTTTCAGTTTAATCTTTTTTTGCTAGCTTGGCATCTAGGTGAAGGTTCTTGAACAGGTCTCTGACAGTACCAACAGTTAAGGAAAGGGATGGAAGGAATCATGCATATAATAGTCCTTCTAAATCCTATAGAAAGAGCATGTACCCTGAGGATTTGCATAATGAAGGTTCAGCATTTTATACTAAATGCTTTGGACCGTTAAACCATTGTTCAATTACCTAGATAGTGGTGATAATCCTGAGCATCCAAGTTTAAGGATAATGTTGTCAGCAGCTTGCCACATATACTTAGTTGCATAGCAAAGGTTATTAATTGTCTAATTAAATTTAACGTAAGGCATAGTTTTCTCTTGCAACTTTGCATAATGCTTAGTGCAACAGAACCATATGTTACTTAAAACCAATTCAGTGTATTTGAAATCCAGAGCCTTTATAAATCCATACCTAGCGCATCTTTCCAACAACTCTGGAAGAACAGAATGTGGCATGAAATATTTAAATTCAGAGATTTCTCCATCAGTTAATTTTCTTAACTACTTCAAAAGCCGAAGGGAAGGTTTGTTTGATGTAGGAGTTGTAAAGGACATAACTTCATTTAAATTTAAAGCTTCTTAACATGAAGCACCTTTGACACAATTACTGTCTTTAAAAATCAGAAATGAGAACGCTTCTGTTGAATAGATTAAAATGTTTTTTTCCTCTTGGAAGTACTTGGATTGCTTAAGGAATGACAGAGCTGTTGGAAAGATGAGATTTCCAGTAGTATGTCTAACGCTTCAAAATCTGAACAAAGACAAATCTGAAAACTTGTCTTGTTTTAGAGGAATCTTTCAGGGAAAAAAAAAAGCCAAACAATCACCTATCTCTATCTCTAATGCTTACGCAGTGACGTGCCCGTTGGCAGTCTGTAGATCCGCTGTAGGATCAGGCTGCATGTAGCATCAGAACTGGTTTTAGCCAGGAGGCAAGAGGTTGTGTCTTAAGACTTATTCAAAATGCACTCATAGTCCTTATCCAGGTAATTTTTGGTTGTCTGGTATAGAAATGTGCCCACCTCTCACTGATGATTGCATTAACTATTGCTTCATGCTTTTGATTCCTGTGATGATGTTCTTAAACTGTTGCAATGTATTTTATGTTAATGGCAGTTAGGACTGCCAGGTGGGGGTAAAATTGTGCCTAGTGTCTAGGTGGAAGGAAGTCTTGCATGCTGTCACAGTGACTTGCTGGCTGCCAGTAAAATTCAGTTCTTAGTGCTGAACAGCAGGTCTGAGTTCTTTCTGTCTTCAGTTAGGAAGAAGGTTTGATGGATACAATGCTTGATATTTTACTGACTGGTTGTATGTAGCTTTGAAATTTGATTTGCATCCAGCTGGTATCTCTGAAATAAATTGAACTGTGTATTTCAAAACTTCATGTTGAGAGATAAAGTTTCACTGTGCATTCATACTCTTTCTTCACTTGTGTGGCTATTCCCATTTGCAGGAGAAATTCATGCCATTGAAGTTATAAAAATTAGTCTGCAGAGGTACACAAGTGTCCACTGAGTGATACCCATTGCTGACATCTCTGAAGGAGAGACTGTCACCTTAATATGTTTCTTGTCCCAAAAAAAGGGTAATTTCATTTTTAGTGCAAACTAACAATCTGTCACCAAGACAGTTGTGCTGTTTCTGCCAACTGTGTAACTGATCTTGCAGTTGAGAGGATGTGGAGACACTTGATTCTTTTGGATGCTATATCAAGAAAAGAGAATCCTACAAATAAAACCCAACTTTCCACTGACAAATTGAGTCAGCTGGTTCTGTGGCCTGTCAGTAAATCCAACTGGAGTTAGAGGGAGGGGAAAGTAACCTGCAGCTGAGACACAAGATCTCTTTAGTCACTTGATTTTATTTTTTTATTATATAGAATTGGTTTGGCTATGCTTTACAACAATAATCTTAAGGCTGTCCGTGGACAAGCCTCTGCAAAAAGTCCGTAAAAGCACTTAGCCACCGTCCTCTGTTTGACACTATTCTTATCCAGGTTGTTCTGCTATGAAGTCTTTCTGTCTTACCTGACCAGTGACATTTTTGCTTTCCAAGTTTTGAATTCTCTTCCAAGTTTGTGGGTGGCTGGTTCTTGTTTTGTGTCTTTTGTGTTTGTGGGGTTTTTTTGTTTGTTTGTTTTGCTTTGTGGGTTTTCTGTTTGTGTTTGGGTTTGTTTTTTTTACACATAACCAATATTCACCTCTTTTTATGTTCAGACTCGTTAGCACAACATGTTTTGGATACGTAGTCTTTGCTCCTAATTATTGAATTAGAAGAACTCTGGTCCAACTCCACTGTTGCCACTCTGCCCAACTGGTGGAAACAAACAGGTGTTTGAAAGCATCTAGAAATCTCTACTAATAAATGTAGCTGATGGTCTAAAATCTGAATACAAATCTGAATTACTCTGGAGATAGGCTTTTATGGGCTTTAGGGACAAGTATTTGTGCTTTAGAGATGCTTTGGGGTTTTTTTTAGTGGGTTCCGCAGTCTTTTTTCTCCATTTCATGAGGAAAAAATTGCCCCTCTGGATAATCCCTTAGATACTGAGATGCCAGTGACAGTCGGGGACACTAATGAAACGCAAAATACTTTTGTTAGAAGAGTTACTGGGATGATGTGCTATATCCCTTCTACAAGTATGAGTGCATCAAGGCAGCTTTCAGGGAAAACTTACTGGGTTTTATTGCTTCTATGAACTTAATTGAACAAAACTTATCTTTTGAAAGCCATTTCCGGTTAGTGCTGGGTTGTTCTGCTTTCTTTGCTTCTCCCCCGTGCCTCCTTCTCCCTCTGCTTAAAATGATCAGTGTATCTTGCTATAAGGATCAAACTGGAATCAGTTCTGTGAGATGGAAATACCTTGAGCGCACAAAGTAGGAATTTAATAGCATTTAGGTTACATGTCACTAGTTAGCACCTAATTAAATTGAGTGGCCATTTGTTGCACTAACACTTGAAACTATTTTCTTGCCATAAATGTGGGAACTTTGCATATGGGAGGCTGGGTGACTCACACTTTTTTTTTCTAGTCCACTTCACATAGTCTGATTAAAGAAAAAGTTGCTCAAATTGATCCTTATAACATAATTTATCTGTACTCTAAGTGATGGTTTTGTAGAGTTGCCTCCTCTGTATAATAAAGGACTGTGGAAGGTATTTCTGCATATTGTGAAGTAGTATAAACTTGTCACTTAACTGCGAGGATTTTACTCTAGTCTCTCTGTGGTCTTAAATATTTTCATGACCTTTGCTGCAGAAGCAGTAAGGTTAAGGGGCTAAAGCCTGGTGGTTTTGAGCCTTGATATCTTAGTGGCTGTAACAAAACAATTTTGTTTCGTTAGAGATGTGGTCCTGCACAATGTGCAGGAAGATCAAGGAAACTTACTCCCTTGCTTGGAGTTGTCATGTGCATATGTTCTGTACTGTTCAATCTGACTCTTTCATCAGGTCAGATTGTGCAGTAGAGCTAGGTACTCCAGTATGCTGAAGTGAAAAGCATTCAGTGGTTGATGCCCTAAACTAAGGGTTACCAACAGAAGACACCTTTTCCTATTTATTTTTTATTTATTTAGGGAAGAGTTACTACTGCCATGGGAAGTAGGATTAGAAAAAAAGGGTTGTCCTGTAACTTCTGATTCTGTACAGAGCTTGGACAAAGTCCACTAACAATATGCAGAAATATCCTGTTAATCTAATATAACATGCTTTGGGTACAGATCAAGATGGTATATGTTAACATTGGGGTGGGGGGTTGGAGGATAAAAAAAAATGTACAGACTTACTGTCAGTCTTGTTTGAACTAATCTTTACCACTGTAACCTCTGCGTTCCATGCCTTGGACTGTAGGATGATGAAAACAATAACACGTCTTCATAAGTCTTTGATGTTGCTAGAATACTTTACAAACCATTCTTGGACCTGGAATACTGAAAATATGACCATGCTAATGAACCAGCTAAACCCTGAAGACAAAAAGGCAAGTAGTTGTGTGATCTGGGCATGGAGACTGGAAGTGAAATATAAGCACATTTATTTCCAGTTGAGTAAGGCCATGAGCTGGTAAGGGTGCTTACTGTCATGTGGAGCTCAAGTACTAGTATCAGCTCAGCGTGGGAGGTTGCTGTCACGTCCTTTCAGTTGCACCAAGGCTGTGTTTTAAGCTAGATCAGTGATGTGATCAGACATGAGGAAGGGCAGGACTCCCTTGAAGGAAGTCTGATACAAAAGATGATTGTCTTTGGAGTGGCCAGATCATGTGATCTGGTGTTAGCCGTATGTCAACCTGTTACATTTTTAGCTACATCATGAGTAAAATAAGGCTTTGCTTCTTGAGTGCTTTCTCTCTTCTGAGGAACAGGAGATGGTTTTTGACAGACACTTTTGCTTCTTTTTAAACTAGTAACAACTTTTATATAACATCTTCATCCTGTGGCCAGAGAGCCATGTGTGAATACACAAGAAGCATCAGTGTAAATTCTCTCACTTCTTTCTGAAGCAGACTCTTGCTGTGTGACTGAAACTGCTCTGTGCATGGAGCGGGGCAGGGAATGTGACAGAAGCAAGATGAAGGTCTAAAGTTTGACAGGTCCTAAAGGTTGCTAAGAATGAAAACTGTGTGTGGGGTTTGGGAGTGAATGAAAGAACTCAAAGTTAAAAATCTTAGTCTTCTCACAGTGTGTTGTGAACTATCTATGTGAGCCTCTGTTTGTTTTCCCGATATCAGATTAACAAACACTTGTGCGGCTGGTTCACCCTGGCTGGATGCCAGGTGCCCACCAAAGGTGCTCTATTGCTCCCCTTCCTCAGCTGGACTGGGGAGAAAATACAATGCAAGTCTTGTGGGCTGAGATAAGGACAGGGAGAGATCATTCAAAAATTACTGTCATGGGCAAAACAGATTCAACTTAGGCAAGAAAGTGAGTTTAATAGCAATGAAATCAATTAGAATAATCAGAAATCCAGATCTTAGAGAGAACCTTCCCTCCACTCTTCTGTTCTCAGGCT
Source organism: Chloroceryle aenea (assembly GCA_013399075.1). Taxonomy (NCBI): domain Eukaryota; kingdom Metazoa; phylum Chordata; class Aves; order Coraciiformes; family Cerylidae; genus Chloroceryle; species Chloroceryle aenea. The sequence goes on along the minus strand of VWZY01003755.1, from coordinate 123,212 downwards.
TAACTTCACTCCTGATTGTTCCCTACCTCCTCCATGACAATAGCACAGGGGATGGAGAGTGGAGCTTGTGTCACATGATACTTCTGCTGCTCCTTCCTCCTTGCAAAGAGGACTTATTACGCTCCTCCCCTGTTCCTGTGTGAGATCCTTCCCCCAGGAGACAGTTCTCCATGGACTTGCCTAACATGGGCCCTTCCCATGGGCTGCAGTTCTTCACAGACTGCTCCGGGGCAGATCGCTTCTGTGGGATGTAGTCCTTCAGGAACAGACTTGGGTCCCTCCAGGCAGTGCACTTGGAAGTGGAGGGAGGAGTATTACTGGTGAAGAGAAAAAGTAAGGCATGGAAAGATTGAAATGGGTTAAAATTTGGGCTGGTGGTGGAGTCAGATGTGGGATCAAAATCTGCATTGTTCTTTTAATTAAGGACAAAATAACTTTCTTGCATCAAATAAAAAAAATTGGAATTATAAAGACATTTATCCTTTTCCTTTGCATTACTATATATAGTGGGTGAATTCTTGGGCAACTTACTGAAAACTTTTCTTTTATGCAGAAGTTTAATTTTGATGTTCGACAACTACATTGGGCAGAATACATGGAAAATTACTGCATGGGAACAAAGAAATACGTGCTGAATGAAGAAATGTCTGGCCTCCCTGCAGCTAGGAAACACTTGAACAAGTAAGTATAAACTTTTATTTTCCTCTGTTTGTTTTCTTGTCCTTGTCAAGTTTTGCTTGTGTATAATTGTGTTATAGCACCTGTTCAGATCCTCAATGATTCTTCTGTTCCAGTCCAATGGTCTGAATCATTTTCTGAAGAAGTCGTGTTATCTTTCTTGCTCCGTTTGTTGCCTCATAGTTGCTTTCAGTATTAATCCCAGACAAATACTGTAACTATTGTGATTGTGCTCTGGTCACCAATACATACTGCAATCTGGTTTTCTGATTTTAACGAAGTATCTTTTGGAAGGTAAAAGGTCAGAAGGGCTTGTTCAGTTAAGGAGGTTTAATTGAATAATAGGTGCTTTTTCTGACAGTGCAATTGAAGCAGGTGAGTAAACAGCCATGGACTCTCCACCTCAGAGTAGGAAACTCTGATATTGGTGCTCTAAAATGACTTCTCTTAGCCTTTCATCTGTGGCTTAAGTCCTCCAGTTGGAATGCATTGTTACTGTCCAAGATTTTACTGGCATGGTTATCCTTGTTTTGTTCTTAGCCGATTAATCAAGACAGTTGTAGGCTTCTTGATTTGTCCCTGAGTGAAACAAGCAATTTATCTTGTTCTGCAATACTACTTCATATCTGCTCTCCTGAGAGCATAGAAGTGGTTGAGGTCATTACTTGTGCTATTCTTCTAAAGATGAGGATTTGTCCTTGTAGAGTGGACTGGCACGCTATGTTGTATCTCAAATATACTTCAGAAAGGTGGTAGTCTTTGATAATGGTGGGAATAGCTGAAGAGGCATCCCCTTCTGATTTTGTTTTGTTTTCTTTGTAATTTAGGTGCTGTTAAAAATACATAGGCTTTATAACCCATTTGCCATCCTTTGTAAAAAGGATCTTTCCAAAATAACATAAGAAATAGTCTTGTATTGGAACAGTCTGGTTGCCCTCAACTCTCGGTTTATAAGTGGATTATTTTGAAATAATCCACTGCAGAGAGGTTTGGATTCTAATACATATTCTCTGAGGTATTGAGTTTGGTCTCTTCTGTTACCATCTAGCTCTTAACTCTAGCTAGTCTGAACTTCAGGAGTCCACTGTTTCAATATTAACTAAATGTGGCAGCCTAGGGGCCTTGGTTTCTCTAGTAAACTACTGAGTGGAAATTTTCCTCAAATAAAAAAAAAGAGGGCTTTACTTTTGTAATACAGAAATCTATACTTTTTTTTTTTTCTACAAAGTGGTGTATAACAGGCTGCCCAGGGAGGTGGTGGAGTCACAATCCCTGGAGGTATATTAAGATGTGTAGGTGTGGTGCTGAGGGACATGGTTTAGTGGTGGCCTGGCAGTGCTGGGTTAACTTGATAACCTTAAAGGTCTCTTCCAGCCTGAGTGATTCTATGCTCCTCTTTAGAGAAGGGTTTGGCCACAGTAACACTGAGCCTACAAGAAATCTGAGCAAATTCTGGGTCCTGTTTGTCTTGAAACATGGGTCTTTATGTGTGAGAAGATTGTTGATAGTTAGTTGCCCTAAAAGGACTCATAGTTTCTCCTAATAGTTAAGTATAGTTCCCTGAGAAAGAATGGAATTAAAATAGTAGTGAAGACTTAGGCCTCTGTGGTTAGCAAATCATATAATAGTTGATTTTTGTGTGGTCTTAGTTTGCTTCTTTTCGGTTGGATTGTAGTGTTTTTTTCCTGTAAGTCTTGCTGTCTTGGCTTTTAATGATTTCTTTTGTTTTTCCTCAGGTTAAGGAACATACGCTATGGCTTCAACACAGTTCTCGTGATCCTGATCTGGCGTATCTTTATTGCAAGATCACAAATGGCAAGAAATATCTGGTACTTTGTGGTTAGTCTGTGTTACAAGTTCCTCTCCTACTTCAGAGCCTCCAGTACTATGAGATACTGAAGAGAAGATAGCATTAGGACATCTATGCATACGGTGGTCTAACTGCACAAAGCCTGTAACATGTAGTCATCTCGCGTTTTGTAAAAGCATAATTTCATCTTCAATTGGAGTGCGAAGTATATGGTATGGTATATGTGATGTTAGCTGTGTATCTTCCTGGAAACAGAGAAAATGAAATGGTCAAGTGCCAGGCTGAATTGGCATCGGACAAGCATTTAAATTGCTTTAACTCTTTGACCTGGGGAAAACATTTAAGACCACTGACCAGCCTAACTGTGCAATTTGGAACATATTTGATTGAAATCTGCCTTAACATGCTTTTCTTTTTTTCTTTGACTCCACATTGAGCAAGATGATATTTGACTTAGTAGCTGCTAGTTGCTGTAGGCCTATTTATTTGAAATTCTAAATTACATTACAAAGAGGCTTTGGTTTTGGTTTTTTTTTCCAAGTTGTAAAAGTGTATGAATGATGGTGGATATCCTGGAGAAAAAAAAAAAAGACTTCTGTAATTTGTCTTTTTGCCACTTCTTCCCCTCCTCTCAAAGTAGAGACACAACAGTTGTGCCTACTTTGCTTTTAAAAAACAAAACACAAAAAAAGCCCCCACCAAACAAAAACCAAAACCAAAACTAAACAACCCAGACAGTCTTCATTACTGTGAGGCCTTTTGTCTGGTCTGGCCTTCAGAATACACTAGAGATTCAGTTCTGTGCTCAAACCTGACTTCATCCAGCTTGCATTCATGTCAGCGGAAGCAGTTCGCCGCTCTGAAAGCGGAACTGATCCTATCCCTGACCAGACAAAAGGAACGTTACTCTGAAGGGGGGGAGGCAAAAATAAAATCCTTGACTGTCCTTTGGTTTTTAATTATTTTTATTGGTAACACACAGCCAGCACTTGATTGTTACACTTCTGACTTCAAAAGGTAAATGTATTTGAAAGGAATTTATTATGCTTAGTTGCTATTTATATTACTGGTAATAGCTGTTGGAGAAACTATAGGCTTTCCTTAAGAGATATACCTGGTTTTCAATTTTGAGCAATGTTAGCAAATAATTAATTAACTTCTTCAATCTCTGAGCTCTGAAATTGTAAGCATGAAGACCACCAATGCGTAAGCACACTTTCTCACCCCTGCCCCAGTAAAAACTCCTCATTTCACGGGGCAAGCAAAGCAAGATGCACTTTGAATGAAAGTAGGTTAACGATTCTTCCATTTATCAACAGATTTCTTCAGATTTAAACCCAGCAATTTTTTTTTCTGCATGTTACTTTGCTTCCATAGGGAAAGTATTTGTAAAACTAGAAAGTTGTCTGAAGAGATTGAGTCCTTGTTCAACACAATACCTGAAGATCCCTTTACAGTCTGGTTGCACAGAATTTTGTCTGAGAACAGTGTAAGGTTCCTCTAATTGAGGCGCTGACCAGCACCCTTGCCCAGCGCTTGTTCATTAAAAGCGGTTTATACTGACAAATATCTTCTTGGATCTGCTTGGAAAGGCATATAATGACTTAATTACAGAAGAGATACATTATACTTGCCCTCCGTAGGTTGGTTGGTTTTAATTTTTTTGGTCCTATTTGAATTGAATATGTAATAAACCCCCTTATTTTGCTATTCCTGTGAAAAACTCTACAGAGAACACCTTTCGTGCAGGTGGAGATCTCATTTTGAAAAGATAATGGCTTCCTTGTTGAAGCTAAATATTCTGTAGTAAGTAGTTAAGTTGTAATTCCTTTTTAAAGTTATTTGTGTGTATATATAAAGCTAGTGCTGAAAAGCCTAACTGGTCTAGGACCACACCTTGTGTGAGAGACCTCGGGCTGCGACTTAAATAAATTACAGCTTCTGTGACTGAAGATGTTACACTCTAACAAATACATTAGGTGTATCACATTTTTAGTTGCTTCCCCAAGTCTCTTACTAGACCTGAAAGTATGCTTAAGCATTCCTGCATTGTAGACTTTTTTCAGAGGTGCCTACTATCTGGTAACACCCCTCGTCCCACCTTGGCATGTGGCTGGAGTTTGCAAAAGATAAATACATTGTATTCTAAAAGAGTCTGTGAAGCAATTCACTTATGAACTTTGGTTCTTTATAACTATTATATATGATACTTTTAATGTTGATTTGTTAATACTTGAGAACTATGAAGACAATGAACTGAGTATTTCTGGTCCAAACCACTGCTTAGAAAGATATTCATTTGAATTAATAACAAAGGTTTACTTTAACCATAAGGATATTTAGCCTCTACTCTTCAAACATTTGCCGATTTAGAAACG
>VWZY01003755.1:79654-118221 GCA_013399075.1 Chloroceryle aenea | reverse complement strand
GGGGGGTGGGGGGGGTGGGGTGGGTGTGTGTCCCCTCTTTGAAGACTGCCGTTCTGTGCACTATTGGTTCCTTAAACAAGTTGATCAGTCATCCTGTTTAACTGACAGTGGATCCAGTGTCCCATTTATTAAATGAGTTGTGTCATGTCCTGTGGTCAAGTCAGTGAAATTTTATCTGAAATGAGTAAGGGGGTTTTCCATCGCCGAGCCCTGTTCTCTGGTGTTTCTTCATACCCGTGTTTGCACATACTGGATCTTAACTCGCTGTGCTGACAAGGAGCTTCCGGAATGCCAACTCCAGGTGGTTAAAGCGCAAGAGCAGTCTGAAACAAGGCGATCGCTCAAGTTACTGTTAGCTGAATTTGGGACCAGGAAAAATGAAAATTACATTTCCCTGTAATGTTTTTTCCTGCTGTAGGAACAGATGTTTGAAAACAAATGCTGAATCGGTGAGCTTTTATAAGATATAAACAGAAATATTGGGTGCCTTTGTTTGTAAACCAAAAATAAACAAATCCCTTGAAAGCGCTGTTGATGTTTATTGTCTTTTTGCATGGTTTTGCTGCAGTGTGTGCAGTGGCAATGCTATCTTCATCTACTTGAACATGCCGCTTCCCTCCTGAGATGCTTTGGAAGTCAAGTTAGTGAGTAACACTTAAAAAAATTCATACCACAAATCAACCAACCAAAAAATAAAACCCCAAACAGGACAACAACAAAAAAACAAACAAACAAACCACAACCCCCACCCACAACCCTTCACCAACAAAACAAAAAAATGACCCTAACCAAAGCAAGCTCCCACTGTCTTACCCTTCCTGGCGTGATGTCAAACCCCAGGGTGAGATGTGCTTGGTCATAGTGACACACTTGTAGGTCAGCGAGTTTCCTCCTCGCTGTCGTTGCCTCTCCGCTTGTTGTATTGGTTCCAGTTTTACTTTAGTGGGTGCTTTTTCCTGCAGTTTAAAAAGTTTTTAAACAGTTTTGCAGTAGCTTTTGGATTAACATTTCAAGTAGTTGAGCAACTGCAGCTGTTTGTATCATCTACACTGTTGTGGTGAGGAAAAGGTAGCATTAAGTTAGTGCATCACTAAAATGGATTGTTGTTCTCTGGTTTTGAACCTTAATCTCTTGGAATTTTCAGGTATCGTGGGCTCTTCCTTCTTTTATCAAGAGCACAGTTCTAGAGATCATGCAGGCTGTAGTTTGAGGTCTGCCAGCTTTATAACTTTTTCTTTTCTTGACTTTAAGACTTAAATTACCAACTAGATGGCTTTTGTTGGTCTCCTTGGTTAACTGAGAATTGGGAGCAAGAAACAAAGCAAGTTCACTGAAGAGTATTACATCGTACATTGTTCAAAAGGAACAGCTTTATAGAGTTATCTTGGATCCAAGGAGTACCCCACACAGAGCTGGGAAGTGGAACTTTTCAAAATATTTTTACATATTTCATAACTACTGAGCAGACTTTAAAACAGCACAAAATGTTCCCAAATAAAGGCTACTCTGGAGCGATGTAAGTGACCTCCTTTGAAGAGTACTCTTGCTGTTTGGCAATCTTTTTGTGCTGAAGTACGTTCGGATCATTCTCCCCAGCCTGGTGACATTCACTGTCTGAGTAGATCTCTAGAAACTGTAAATAATTCTACGGAAGCTGATAGGAATTATCTGCTCTTATTTTTAATATGTGCTGTATCATGATAAATGTCACAGTGAATGTTGATGGGGCTCCTCTTTCACTTCAAATTCTGGCTTTTTTTCTTGCTCTCCTTGAGAGTTTTCTCAAGAGCTGCTTCAGGCAACTCTGTCCCCACTTCTGTCTGCAGATGACTGCCAGTTAAAGGTTACTTAACCAAACTGTGAGCTGTTTCTCTGCCATCTTGAACTAAATTTAACCCTGTGCTAAAGATATTTATGAATGCTTTCCTCCTTAATGTTATTTCGGTACTTTTCTTTAGTGCCAGAGTTGACGTTCACGTTGGCTTTCCCTGCTTTGCAACAAATATGACTCACTGCTAGATAATTAGTAATTATGCAACTGTCTTTTCTGGACAAGGACAGCTTTGAGCAGCCTTTATTCTTACTGTGAGAAGCAGGAGAAACTGTGGCTCAGGGGTGAAAGCAGAAGCTCCAACACATTAATGCCCTGGAGTGCTTAAGAGCGTGGGCTCTGGCTGGGGTGAGCGGGACTTTTTTACTCTTGATAGAGTTATATCCATTAGCTGCAAGGGCAGTGATTTTTACCAGAAACCTTTATTTTCATTCTAACTGTTACCTTTCAGGGTAGCAAACCTGTAGCTGCTCCCAGTTCCGATAATAGCATGCTGTGTAGAAGCAAAGGCTGCTTTTGCTTTTGAATAAGCATGTGAAAAAAAACACCACCACAACAGATTTACATAAGATTTCTTAAAGTTAAAACTACCACTTGGATAGAATTTTCTGGAAGGTAGAATAAATTTTACATCTTAAATATTATATCTTGCCTCATGTGACAGGAGTATCCACTACATCCTCTCTATAGGTCCTGTCTCTAAAGTAGTTGAGCCTACCACCAGCAGTGTTAGAAAGTAGTTGTGGTGTTCTTGTTTTAATCAAGGGACATCTGATGTATAATTTAACGGGGGCTAAGCATGGAATCATTTTCACTTTTATTTGTCATTCCAGCCTTAATCCAGATTTAAGACAGCTTCGTATAGTTGGGTATTTTTCTCCTTATGAAACTTAATGGCTCATTCATTCCTGGCGAAGTTATTCTAGAACTGGATAGTTAGTTACAGTTACTGTTTTAGCCACCTAACTTGGATGGAACTCAAGAATCTAAAGTTAGGAGGTTTGATCTCTTCTATTTTACCCTTTCTCGGTATGATTCAGAATCATAAGGCAAATGCTTAAAATAAGCAAGGACTTCTCAAAAGCGCTTACGTTGTGGGGTGGGGAGGGAAAGACCTCTAGAAATGGAAGGAAATGGTTAAACTGTGGAGCAGGCTGAACATTGTTAGTTTTTGTTCTCATGTTAGTATAGATGTGGAACTGAGGTGGTACTGACACTGTTATGTCTTGTGGCTCATGATCTGCATTGTGTATAAAGCCTGGGGCTCAAGTCAGAGAAGTTAACTCTAGGTAAGTGGTTCTGTCACCCAGCACTTGTCACCTTAATGCACTCTCCCAGGACAGTGCTTATTCAATTCACAGATCCTAACTCGGTTTGGAGAGGGACAGCACCTAAAGACACATCTGGAATTTTGCCGGAAGTGTATGCAGGTTTGGGGAAGATGAGGGTTTTTTTGCAGCTGACAAGATAAAAGTCTTCTTGCAAGTTCTTTGTGTGGTATAAAGCACAGCTGTGCCCCAAAGATGCATGTGTTAAGCACTACCATGGTTAGACTCCCAGTTTACTCAGGTTTAAAACAAAAGTCTTGTACTTTAAGGATGTAATTAATTTTGAACAAATTGCAGAGGCTGGAGTAAAAGGTCTCGATAGCTACTATTAGTCCTTAGCAGGGAGAGTGGAAACTTCCTGATCTGCTGCTTGTGCTGTACAATTTCTTTGTGTTCCTTCAGGGGCTTTCTACACGCTTATATTTAAAGTTCTACTTAAGTATAACTCCCCGATTATACAAAGCTACATTTCCTTTGAGAGAAGCTAGTTGTTTCTTGTTTGCCTGTATCTTTCAAATCCCTCTAGCCTTTCCTGTTTCATAAAGTTTAGGTCAGAGACCTGCAATTTGTTGCATAAAGCACACAGCGCATACTTTGGGAATCTTGTGCCGAGTAACTAGGGTAAGGATTCAAGTCTACTTGAAGCCAGAGTAGCACAGTCCTCCTGAAGCTGTTGATCTTTTGCTAAGTAGCTGTGAATTAAAACAACAGAGGTTCTTCTGACTGTTCTCCTATGCTACTGTTACAGAATCTTCTCCAAGCCTGCAAGTGAAAGAGCTCTTCCAGGTAGAGTAGCGGAGGACCTAAGTTGTCTTCCCTGGTGTTCGGTTTGTTTGCTGGCAGAGCACTTGTCTATAATCAGCTACTTAACACAGCCTCCTGTAGGTCTCAGTGACCTTTACCTTCTGCACAGCCTCATGTAGGACTCAGTGACCTTTACCTTCTGTATCATGTCACAAGAGTGACAATCCCACAGGCTGCTTCTGTCTTTTGCCTCTTACATTTAAACTCCCCTTGCTGAAGGAGGAGCAGGGCTCTGGATTTAACGGTGCTTCAGTAAGGGCTGGTATGTTTGGAGCGTTGTATAGCAGGTTAGTTTGCACTGAGCAAACAGACTGTTTAAAAACTCTTGGCCTCTGTTTTCCACGCAGATGCCACCAGTGGTTCCTCTGCTCTTGCCACCCACTCGACTAACTGTAGTTGTAAGGCTAGACCTCTTGAGGTGAAAATACTGGATGCCTCTGGTTGTAAATGCTTTGATTCATGCTAGGCATTGTAGATGTCGGGGAGATGGCCACTTGGCTTTTTTTAAGAGTATTAAATTCTGATTATTGAAAATAAACAAAGGTCTTCCAATTGTCTTGTGACAGCGTGTGTCAGTCTGAATTATGCACTTACAAAGTTAATTAGCAGAACACATCTTACTGCTTCTTAATCCATATGTGTGGTTTTAAGCCCCAACTGATCTTTCCTTGTCAGTGACACCTGTGGTTTTCCTCTGTTAAATATTTGATCTGGAAAGAAAAACATGCAAGGTAACTTCCACTCTTTGTGACTAATTTAAAACCAGGTCTATCCATTTTTAATAGGAATGTGCTGCCCTTAGCCTAGGAAGTCACCTTCTGGATTAGCTGGCTACTGCTGTGCTTGGTTCTGCATTCCATGGGGTTTCTGCGTTTGGAGGGGTAGGTGCTTAACACCTCTGTATGAGATCAAAGAGCATGAAATGTGACTTGAAATTCTACAGAACATTAGGTGCCTCAAGGTGGGATTTGCACTCCAGTAGTATCCCGTGAAGGCTTTCCTTGCAGCAATCCCCTCTGCTTAGAGAGAGAAGCAGCGAATAGTTGTTCCCTTCTTATTTAAATGTTAAGTGATGTCACTGTTATATCAGCCCCCACTGTTACTGTAGTGACAGAGGAAAGTACTGATCCGAGTTAAACTGCTGGTAGGAAATACTGGTTATGTCTGAATTAAGGAGCTGAAATATTTTTAAGCAGACGATAGAAAGAAAAGTACTGGGAAAACTCAGCCACAGAATAGAGAAACAGTTGGTGCTTTGCTCTTTAAATTTTATGCTAATACCTATCGAATAACCTTGCTGCTAATTAGAAAGTTACTGTAACTATAGGAAAAATGCTAAAACAAAAAGCAAGAGGTGGAAAAAAAAGAGAGACAGTTCTTCTTGGCACTTTTCTTTCTCAGTTTTAGAATTAAACGCAGTCTGGTCACCTTAGTCATTCTCTTTGAAACTTTTGGGGTTTGTGCTTCTCATTTGTCTTTGGTTGAAATGTCAGGAGTTATTACCCTGGGTGCCAGCAGTGACCTGTGTAGCTGGCACAGAAGAGGGAGGAGGGATCTGGAGACAGTTGCTCCCTTCACTCACGGTGCTTTACAGATGCTTGGCATGCAGGTATACCAATCAACCTTTTTATGTCAGGCATCTCTTAGGGTAAGTTGGGTAAGTGGTGGCATGTAAGATAACTTGCCTGAAAGGACCTAACTTCAGTGAAACCCCCAAAAAACAACAAAACAAACAAAAAACATGCCAAGTAGAAAGACAGTGTCACCAGTATACTTAAACTAATACCCTCTCCAAATCCTGAGGCACCGTTGTCGCCAAATCAGAATATATTTTGCATTTTCTATTAGAAAGCCAATAGAAACATGAAAGGTGAAGATGAGGACTTGCATCTTGATGAATTATTATGGTTTGTGTAGTTTGCTTACTGGCCATCTTTCTTTTAATTCCTCTTTCCACCTATGAAACCCTGGGTGGCTCACCTTCTGAGAAACCCAGGTGGGAGAGTTTAGAGTAGGTAGCTCTTAGCAGGTAGTGCTGCAAAAAAGACACAGATGTTGCATTGTACCAACTGCTTGGTGCTTTGGAGTAGGAGAACCACAAGATCACTTGGGTCTCAAGTGGTGCTGAAAGAACGGGCTGCCACTGCCCTGAACCGAGAGTGCCTGGTGCTCGCCTTCCTCACAGTTTTTTTCCAGTTCCTTTCATGAGATTTTTCAGGGTTGATTACATCTTCTTGGTCACTCTTCTAGAAGCTTTTGCTCATTCTCTTTCTCAGGAGCAGCTTCATAGGAAGCTGGTCACAGATGGAGATGAACACAGCCTTCAGGCAGGAGAGAAGTACAAATGAGAAGTTCCTCTGAATAGCAGCTCATTTCAGCTGACCCACGGTGAAGTCGCTTGTTTGTTGTTAGTTACTGCACTTGGCAAAGCTGGTGCTATATGTAGCCCACCAGGAAAACACTGACGTGACCTCATACGCACTTAGTCAGGACTCCAACGTGTAAAGAAGTGATGAATTTTTCTAATACAAAATGTGTGAAGTGGAAAAGCTACTGATGTTTTTTAACTTTTTTAAGTCCAGCCATCTGTAATTCTGTGCTGTCTGTTAATTGTTGGATTTTACAGGACTTCTCAAACAGCATGTACCGTGCACATGGCTTCCGTTGTCCAGCTTTCTGGTTTGTTGCTAGTTTTATGTTCCCTGGAAGTAGTCTTTTCTGACAATTCTGTTTAGAAAAGGTATATTCGCAACAGCTGTGAGTCCTCCTGTTTCTCACTTGCATTAATCACATTCTGAAGATGCAAGAATTGTGTAGTAATTTGAAAAAATTCCAGAGTGATTAATATGTACGTGTCAATCTCCATAAACATGTTTGTATGTATAAGAGCGATATGTCTTGCCAGTCTTTCCTCTGCTGTGTTCATGAGGGAGGAAACAACCATTACTATTTTCAAACCATAACTGCTTTACAAGAAGGCTAAATATAGAACGTATGTGCTAACTGCTGCCCTCAGCCACCGACAGGGCGCTTGGGTTGTGTCAAAACTGCACTACTTCAGTACCTTCTGAAGTCTTGTGCTGTGTTGATGGCATGGTCTTTGTGCTGGCTGCATGAAAGAGCATTCTGGTCTGAGGAGAAGACAGGGATCTAGTCTGGGTACAGCATGATTTGAAATTCTTTGGGGCTGCTGACTGATGCCATGCTTTAGAATTCTACCGGTGAGCTTCTAGAGGCTTTTGAAGTATGCACCAGTGCTAGGTACTGGAATATTCATAGATTCGACAAGCTTACCATTTATCAGGAAGCATTGGAAATGAAGTGGGGAAGCACAAATTGTCACCAGTGTCTCAACATAGATGTTGAAGATGGGAAGAAACATTTCATCCTTACTGTAGAAATCACTCCTTGAGACTCACCTAAAGACACCTGCCCTGCTAACTTGTGAAAGCAAGAAATATATGTGCATAAAAGAAATGGGAAAGTGGTAAAAAGTCAAATTTTATACAGCTGGATGAAATAAAACTCTCATAGCTTGTGGTAGTATTCTCTCCCCTCTGAAAGAAGTGGAAAATGAGAGTAAAATTGGAAGGTGGATGATGAATCACTGCTCTTAAAAGATTTCTGTGGTTGCCCTTTTCTTTAGAGTGATTAAAAATTAAAGAAGATTAAAATACTAGACCCAGTTTAAGTATTTCTAAATAAACATAATCCTCTCTGAATGACATGGTTTGCTTATTTTTTGTGTAAGTCTGCAAGTGCACGCGCGTGTGTGTGTACACGTGTACGTACACAAACGTATGAATGGATTTTTCCATGCCAATGTTTGTACTAAAAGCTTAAGTACCTGCAGCGCAAGGTCCATGAGAGGATTTTCACCAGTTTACAAAACTGAAAGGTTGAGCATCTCCGCTGCAGCATTACAGGCACATTAAATGCAGAATGTGGGTTTGGAGCCTTAGAGTTCTATGTTGTTAGTTACTGCACTTGGCAAAGCTGGTGCATGTATTGTTGTTCAGTTCTGCTCCAGGACAATTGAGTTTGGAATAGAAAGGATTACTGAAGAGACTGAAAAACAGAAAGTCTCATAACTATTTTTATGGTTGCATTAAGATGTGTAGGCTCTGTTTTGTGTAATGCTGGGTGTGAAAGATTGACAACTGGTAAATGAACTTGCAGCAAGACGATTATCAGAGTCTTAAATACACTCTCTGCATGTTCTTCAGCAGGTAGCAATAAATGGAAGAGTGAAAGAGGAGCAAATTCAGTCTCATTCCATGAAAGGCACTTTCCTCCTGCCAGTTAGTGAAAACAACCAGGGAGGTTGTAACTGCACCCGTTGGAAGGGGAAATCCCCCTCATTTTAGTTTTACTTCTTCTCCTGTGTTCTAGAGTTAATGTATAGAGCAAACTTGAATGCAGAACTAAGCAGTGGTTGAGTCGAGGTGCTGATACACCAGTCCTAGCTGTGTTGCAGATGCTGTTGCTTCGGTGAGTTTATGGACTGACTGAACAGAGCAAGTGAGCCAAAAGAGGAGGTTTTAAAACAGGGGACATACAGTGGACTGCTGTTGCAGGCAGCTTGTTAGGTAGGCAGTGATAAATAGAGTGCATGTTGATGGCAGTTACTGTGTGCTCTGGTTCTGAGATCTTCTGACAAACCCAGTTGTTGCTGCTGCAGGGTCTGCTGGTAGCAGGGTGTCTGACTTCTCCCACATAGTAAAATCGTGGTTAGGTGTGAGGAACAAAAGATGAGGCATGGAATCATGGAATGGCAGGGCTTGGAAGGGACCTCTGGAGATCATCAAGTCCAACCCCCCTGCCAGAGCAGGGTCACCCAGGGCAGCCCACACAGCAACAGATCCAGGCGGGTCTGGAAAGTCTCCAGAGCAGGAGACTCCACAGCTTCTCTGGGCAGCCTGGGCCAGGCTCTGTCACTCTCACAGGGAAGAAGTTTCTCCTCATGTTGAGGTGGAACCTCCTGTGTTTCCCCTTGCTACCGTTCTCCATTTCTCTGTCACTGCTGGTGTTGCTCTGTGTGCAGATGTAGAAAATACAGGAATTCTGATGACCAGCTCCAAGTTGTTCCCATTCCTGCAACATTGCCCAGAGCCCCTGCTGCTGCTAAGAGACTGTTGGAGCTTCCATGGAAAACCCTGGTCTGCAGTGCGAAGCCCTTCAGGGTGGATCTCAGCAAAGGGCCAGGCCCAGTTTTGCTGCCATGGACATAACTGAAGGAGTGCAAACCAAGATAGACAGGTGAGTCTTCTCGGTGGTCCAAAACAGTGTCCAAAACAAGGATACTTTGCGTGGCAGAACCAATGTCCAATAAGTCTGGTGCACACGCACACTTCACATTTTGTTGGAGCAGAGGATTGTTCTGGTGAACGAGAATTTTCCCGAGAGGAAAAAAAGTCTAAACAGGCACACAACCCAGCTCAGATGGGTTGAGGCTGGCCAGCCAAAGCTATGCTGCAGGAAATGATTTGGTACCCAACAAACTTCAGTTCTACAAGCAATATTTTTTACTTCAAGAATCACAAACTCTGTATTTCAGAGCTTTTTGCTAGTGAAGACTGCAGTGCTTGCTGGGAAGTTTGGATGCCAATACAGATTAGCTGTGGCAAAACAAAAAAAAATATCCATTCAGCTCTTCTGACCTTTCCATGGCCAATTACGTGACCTTAACTGAGAGATAGAATTCTCATTTTGTTTATTTAATTGTATCACTTAACGATAGAAGCTTTTACAGCAAAGCAGGTGTTTAGGACGGAGAAATGAGTGTAACTAAAGCAAACCCCGTATCTCAAGTTTTAAGAAGTTTTAAGCCATGGTGTACACTAATTCTGTTGTCAAGGTTTTTCCACAATTATGAAACCCATATGCTTGCTTTGTACATGTCAACTTTATTTTTAACTTAATCTAGGAAGCAGAAGAACCTTGGCTATTCCCAGCTCTCAAGTGGTAAAGACTGTGAAAGCACAGAAACTGAACTGTAAGCAGAAGCTTCTTGTGCTCAGTGTCAAATCCTGGTGCAGGTTTTGTGGCACTGTGCTGTTAAACACTTGGATTTTTCTGCTGTTTGAAAAATGACTCACACTGAACACACCTATTAAGTAACCACTGCTTTCTTGCAGGATTCTTTCCTGCCTGTAACAATGACAATAGAGGAGATTACTCAAATTATTAACTCTTCATAGTCCTACATCTGCCATCCTTCCTGCAAGTTAAGAGCAGCAGAAACCTTTCAATTTGCTTTCTTGTTACCTGGGAGCTGCTCGAGGCCCCTGGAGGACCTCTAACATTGCAGGTAGAAGTGCAGGGCAGAAAGAAAGTGGCTCTGTTTGTCTTGGTGGAGAAAAGCATGCAAACGATGCAGAAGCTGCCAAACTGAAGGGATTGCCTGATGTTCAGGTCTTGAATGTCAGTGGCAGTGCTTCCACTGCCCACCCTACCCATTTCCTTCATCCCTCTGTATACACATCAAGCTTTGTACGTTGAAGCTTTTTTTTGTTTTTGCATGAAAAGATGCAAAACCCCCTACAGTTTACCCTTGATCTTTGCTCATGAAAATGTAGTGAGTTCCTAAACCATGAATTAGTGATGCAATGCTTTGTATATTACGTTAGGGCAAGGAACAGTGCAGCGAGTGATGTGTACTAATTCAGCATAAACTAGCACAGAGCAGCACAAAACGACAGCATTCTGCAGTATTTGTGGACAGCAGTGTTCTGAGGGCTTGACACGGCACTTTTCAACATAAAAAGGGTTGCATCGTGCACAAAGTTGTGAAAGAAACGCCGCTGTTCAGTGTGTTTCAGCTGTTTTCTGTAGGGAGTTAGTATTTGCTGTTTAGTGTCTGTTTGGTTTGTTATTTTTGGTTTGTTTTTTCTTGATTTTGGTTTTGGTTTTTGTTTGTTTGGTTGGTTGGTTTGTTGGTTTGGATTTTGCTTTGTTTTTTGGGTGTTTTTTTTTTGTTTCTTTGTTGTTTTTTTTTCAGTCAGAACTGGCCAGAGATCTTGTATGATCAGCACAGTGCTGCTCACAACTATGTGGCCAACCCACCACGGTGATGAAGTCTTAAGTCAAACGTACAGAATTAGTAGGTGGTTTAGTTCTATCTCCTCTTTACATCAACTTAAGCTTGAAGTTTCCTTTCGTTTAACACGTGTCACTTGAACTCACGTTTCTCTTTGAGCCATGAATAAATGCTCTGACCAGTCTCCCAGTGCCACGTACCACTATGTCAGAAACCACCATCTTGAAGAAAAAGGGTGAGGATAAAGGTTTCCTGTTTGTCCTAGGTGGACTGGATTGCAGCTGTTCTGAGGGAAAGAATTTAGCGGCTCCACCTAACTGATTGTGCCTGGACGAATTCCTGTGTGACCTATTGTAGGAGATCCTGCTCTGGCAGGGGGTTGGACTGTATGATCTTTCAAGGTCCCTTCCAGCCCTTGACACTCTATGATTCTATGAATAAGGTGCATCTGCTGATCAAAGGCAAAAGACACTCCCTGTCTGTGAGCGTGGTGTAGCTTCTGTAGAGTCCTGTGATGTTCATTAAGGGCCTCTGATTTTTGACTGAACTGCTGCAAGAGAACTGATCGGTGGCATAGTTCAGCCTTCGATCTACTGAAGTTCTACATTGGCCCTGGAAGTCCTTTAAATTAATTTTCCAAGCTATTAAGACTCTTCTGTGATCACTTTGTTGCACTGTGCTGCTTGGAGCTTGCTCTGGCCTGACTTTGCACAGGGGATAATAGCAACCGACACCCTCGAGCTCTGTCAGCTTTGCCAAATCTTGATGAGGCAGTTGGAAGGTGTCCCTTCCCTGGCAGCCGGGTGATGGAACAGCTCTACATCTTTGCAGTATGCTAGATCACATTTCTCATGGACAACAGCGGGGGAAGGTTTAGTAGCTCCATTATTCATCTTTTTTGCTTTGGCTCTTTTTTGGGCTCTTCTTGCCACAATTTGTTTTTGCAAAGACTTCAGTTGGGTTTGCATGCTCAGAGTAATGAATATTTTGTCAGGCAGTTTTCTCATTTCCTGCTGGGTGTTTAGAGCTACCTCTACCATTGCAAAGATGGGGAATCCCCCCACTTTCAACAGAAAAGGTTTCTACTCCCTCTTTTTCATCCCACTGTGTGGTATTTACTATAGCACAACGTACATTGCCCCTTTCCCCAAAGGAGACAGCTAGTAGTTTCATTGCCGCTGGCAATACCTGAGCAGCGAGTCCCCTGTGGCAGAAGATACCGTGGGTGGTTGCGTTGATATAAGTTGCTCGCTAAGTCTTTGTTGTTAGGAGGTAGGAGTTTGTTATGAAAGTGGAAAAATAAACATAGTAATTCAGCTGAAGAATTCCAAGCTAGCTAAAGCTTAAATGCAGATAATTTTATATCAGTGCATATACCTGTGCTAGGATGAATCCTGCTTAGGTGTGCTATGGGCAGAAAGGGTTTGCATATCACTGCACCTTGTGCGCTCATCAGAGAGTGAGATAAAGAACTGCAAAACACATCCAAAGATCGTAAAGCAAGGTCTTGCTTTGTGTCGCTGTTATTCTTAATGTGGTTCCTTATTACGATAACACTGCAGAGTTCTTGGCTTTCCTTCTCTGCAGTCATAGAAACAGTTTAAAAGACAGTAATTCTGTAAAGTCTCTTAAAGAGGATTATGAAGTAAACTTGCTGAGATGGCTGTAGATAGCTCACTGGATTTGAATGAAGTTTGTCTTGCAGTACAGAGAGGAAACAACTGATTTTTATTTCGACAGCTGCACTATCAGGCAGCATCAAACTATCAGATGTAGACCAGCTACCTCCCTGACAGAACTGGTGCTGCTCTGCCATCTTATGGCAGAGCTGAAAACCGACCACACCGGGTCCTGCTTTAGTTTCAGTGAAGATTACTGTGGGCATATTAACGTGGGGCAGCTAGATGGATAAATACGGATGCATTCGATTCTGCTGTTGGCCGCATTTTAATTATAATTAAGTAATCCTGTTTGGTTTAGCTTTCCCCATCTCTGGAATTGTTTTCTCTTTGGGCTTGGGCTGACTTTGCTGTGCTTTCCACACTTTTACATCACTCTGGTTAGTGTAAGATCATAGGCAGAAGACCAAGTTATGGTTTTCACTCTGTTGCAGTCTTCCTCTCTGTCTCTCTTTTTTTTCTGTGTGTCTCCCCGTCCATGTTTATAGATGGGGATGTGAATCTTGCAATCTTTCAGAAATCCAAACCCCACTACCCACAAAGTACCCCCAGAGATTTTTAAAACCACTTTTTTTCCTACAGTTCTAGCACGATATAAATAGCTTTATGAGCATGCTACTTTGTCACTGATCTCTCCTCTTTTGTGGCCTGACCTCTCAGTCTAAACCAGTAGCTGAGGGCTGTGAACCTGCTCTCTGATTCACCCTGGGCTTCTTGCGTTTTCCTTGAGTCCTGGAAATAAGTTATTTAGCCACCGAGATCCAACCTGACCAAGAGCAAACAGACTGTGGTTATGTGCCTGTTTTCTCTAACAGCAGAAGCTGGTCCCCGTTGACTGACCAAGAGCAAATATGTGGATTACTTTAATCTGAATGTTTTTCCCATGTCAAATTCAGACATGAAAATGTATTCACTGTGCTCTCCAGATATCAAATGACTTGGAATTATTTTGGACCCTGGGTCTCTATGCATCGGTTCAATAAGTGATGCACCATTGATTCAATGTAATTATTAGGAGTGTTTTACATGTAGCAGACAACTCCTTGCTCCGTTATGGTGTTTTGAACCTTATTGGAAGTATATAATCAGAGTTTGCTTGCAAATCTGTTTATTAGGGCTGGGAGTACCTAAAACTGGGGAGGGGAGACAGCTCAAGACTGGAGTCTCGCTCCTGTTTATTTCACACTAATGACAGAGAGGAAGTTGTATGGTCCCTTCTCCTACCTGTTGTTACCTTCTCTCTGCCTGATGTTACCTCCTCCTACCCGTTGTTACTGTTGCGTCTGTCACGGGATTCACCTCATTTATAGTGTCAGGTATTAGGAAATACTGCAGTCACTAAAAGGCTGTACTGAAGGTGGTTCCTTCTTCTCAGCTCTTACATTCAGGAGTTGTTTTTGTTCCATGACAAAATGCTAAAGCCTTCATAGCAATGCTTAATCAGAATGGTTTTTTAGATATTGAGAACTGAGCATGTGCAGTTACAATTTCCTTGTATCTGGCCCTGAAGTGAGAGAAGCAGGGAGCAAAGCTTGAGTTGATACTTGTATAGGTGAGGTGGAGAGTTGTTAGGAGATGGTTGGTTTAAATGTATCAGAATGATCCCTATCAAGAGGATGGTGAAGGCATGAATGATAAATTTTGATAGGTGTGTGTTGGCTTTTTAAAGTGGCTTAACAAGTTACGCTGATCATTCTGTTCTTTACCTTTAGTCATGCTGAGAAGAGAAATTCCATTCTTGAGGGGCAGAATAAAGATGTGTTTCCTAGTCTACAATGCCTGCTTGATGAATGTTTGTTCAGCCAATCATGACAGATCGTACTAGCATCTTTTCAACTACCCTTGTGGAAGGGTGATAGGACTTGTTAATTTGCTTACCTGTCCTGCAGTACTCAGCTCTGTGATGAACCCTCAGGGCTCTTCTCTGTGCACGATACAAAGTGGGAGAGAGAGCACTGAGGGATGGACTCTGTACACAAAGCAGTTCAGGACAGCTGGCAGCAGTGGGGGCCTGTTTCTCCAGTGCTTTACACACCTCGTATCACTGAGGTGCCTGCTGAGTGAGGAGAGCCAAAACTTCACACCCTTTGTCCTCAGAACAACTTTTCTGTGGTACAATGCCTCCTGAGCTCAGGTTCATGGCATTTCAGGCTTTCTTCTTCTGGCTTTGAGAGGGTGCTAATTAGAGGGTTTAGATACCTGCAGAACAAACCCAGTAACTGCTAGAACGTTAGCATAGGATAGTGCAGTTACATGAGATTAGCACTTTAGTGTTCCTCTTGTTTTTATTTATTTTACGTTAAGAAGCTGCCACTGTGCTAAAAACATTTCATTAGCAACAAAACATCCCTGAGGCAATACCAGAAGCAACCAGCATACTTCTGACTGTTGCTGACTTGCTTAATCCACATGCCAGATCTTCCTTAGCTGAGAAGCATTAGTGTTGATCTTTAATTACAAAGCATTTTGTCATAATCAGGTGTAATACTTGAGTTAACAATTTTCTTCCCTTTCTCTTCCTTCACTTGTCCTTTCCCAATTAATCAGTTGTGCTGTAGATGTAAGGCTGGACATGGGGTATGTAAGGCTGATCCAGGGGAACCTTTAGCTTGTGTCTTAACACTTTGTGGATTTCATAGCCTGCGGTATTTGGCGTTTGATGACACGGTCCATCTTGTCTGGCTGTGGTCTTGTTTATTTGGAAAATCTCCATCCATGAGAAGACAGCTAAAAAAGGGAACTGTCCATCCCAGCATTACTTGTGGAAGGCACAAGTCACTGAGCCTGTATCCACAGATCCTGTATACTGGTGAGCTCTGACAACAGGAGAAACAGAACAGCTAAGAGCAGGAAAAGGCCAGCAATTGTTTCTTTCAGTCCTTTGTTACCAGTTACTTTCGGCTACTATAGGAACTGTTGTGCTTTGCTTTGCAGAATGAAAAAAAAGCTGAGTGTGTTTTCCACTGAAGTTACGCTTTTGCTTTTTTTTTCTTTTGCACTGGAGACTCAAATAAATCTTGATGATTATCCAAAAGCCTGAATTAAAGACCAACTGTTCTGGGAAAGAGTGCCTTGGGAGGTTTCTTTGAGTTCTCATTCCACCAAGTCCTTTTGAACATTCTTGCTATTGTACACTTTGTTCTGTGCCCTGACAGGTCAACTGAAGAATTTAGGAGGATGTAGAAAGTTGAAGTAAAAACATTATCAAAAGCCAACCTTTCTTGTTTTACTGCTCCCTCTGTGTTCTTACTTTAGTTAATTAGAAGCAATAAAACATAACTAAATGTCTCTCTGTGAAGCAAGAACAGTGGCCCTTTCAGTTAAGCAGGGGGAATGCAGTGGTAGTGGGGGAGGAAATGTTAAAAGCACAACGTCTCAAAGTAGTCTGCATCCAAGGGAATTTGATATATTAGGTTGACTAATACCTGGGAGGATGTGGAGTGCATATAAGTTGTGCAGGGGTGGTAGCAACTTTCCTCTTTGAACTATGGAGTTACTAGGAGACTGTATGTTTTAACTTCTGCTATGCTGCTAAAAGTCTATAAAGATACATTGTTCCTTTGGGGATCTTCACACCCTAAGAAAGGGACTCCAAAATCCTCAGCATCTGACAGTTGATCTTTGAAGTAACGTGAAGGCTTTGACCGAAAAAGGGGAATGAAAAGTCAACCTCTTACAACGCACATGGGGATGATGGTNTTTATTGAGCTAATAGGACTTCCAGTTTTCCAGCAGTGACCTTGCAAACTGTTCAGATGTCATCAGTGACCCCTGAAAGCACAATTCATAGTGTTGAAAAAAAATAAAATCACAACAAAACCAATTCACAACCAAACTCAGCTAAACAGTCTGATTTAAATGTGTCTTTTCCACTGATTTGTAACAGAGTAATTACTTACCAGCATTTGCTGCTTGTTTTACCCTCCCCACACTCTGTCCTTCACTTCTCATTCCCTCTTCTCTTAAACTTCACACTGTCACAAATTTTCCACCTTTCTTCCTCAGACAGGCGGAACAACATGAAGCATCTTTTCTGTTAAGAACAGAAAGTGTTTTTTTATGTTTTGCAGTCTGTCCATCTCAGTGGTCCACTAACCTTCACTGAAAACCAGCCTGTGGTCCCTCCCCCCAGCCCTTGACACCCTTCAGAAAACTCTCCAAACAAGAAGGTTCTGATGACAAATCTTATCTATATTCTTTGCTTTCTCTTGGTCTGCAAGTGCACAGCAAAAAAAGGGACAGGCCAGACTGAAGAGTACCCATTAGCACCATTCTCTTGGGGCTAGGAACTGGTTCTGCCTGCTAAAAAATGTATTGGGCCACTTTGGACAGTTCGCAGTTTAATGGCTTGTTTTTTCTTCCTACAAAGATGCAGGACATTAACAGGATACAGAGCCAGCCCTACACTGAGATTCAGAGCGAATGCTCTGGATGGATGGAGATCAAGTCGTAAGATTTGACCTTTGCCTGCCTGTGAGGAATGATGTTGGCAGCCGATGCTGCGAGCTTGAGGAGCACTAGCAGCTATCTGGTGGGGGAAGTAGGTGAAGTCATCAGTGCCTCTCTCTGCAGGCAGCATAAAGGTAACCGCTCCAGGAGGAAGATAAATAGGTAGCAAAAGAGAAGAACAAAGAATAGTATGACAAGAAAACCAGCACTTGTGTTTTTCCATCCTCAATAAGGAGCAGGCTGTATGGAACATCTACTTCTGTGCTTTTTCTTTCTGACCACTCTGCTGCATAGTAAGTGTTGCCTCGGTCATAAATTTGAAATGAGCTGATTGTTTCTCCTTTTACCAGTGGGCTGAATGTTTCTGTTCCTCATTGGTAATGTGACAGATGTAGCTTGCACAGTGTCACTTATAACTGCAGAGATTGTCTGATTTTCCTTTTATATCATCCCAGCGGATGGCATCATTTCAAAGGATGTCATCGTGTTGGGTGATCAGAGAGCTCTGCTGCACGTTGAATTAATTTGGAGGGTTTGGGGTTTTTGTTTTGTCCCAGCAAAATATGGATGAATTAATGAAGGGAAGCAGCCTTTAAAGTTTTTGATTAGAGATGGAATGCTACTGCTGATGCAGGTTTCAGAAGTTGCAGAATTGAGGATCTCCCCAGAACCATCAGGAAAACTGCAGTCTTAAGAAGTGCTGTTTATTTATAACAGAAAATAAACACAACTGCAACTCAGAGTTCCTAGGACAGGATTTATATTCAATTGTTTCCTAGGAAATTGCATATTCCGAGTAAAACATGGTTTTTGTTACCCTTTCACTGAACAGCAAAAAACTATAATTGAATAAATACATAAATGATTGTTGGGGTGTTGACTGGTGGTGGATATTGTGCAATCCTTGGCTAAATAATAGAACTTATTCAATAGATGGGGGCTAATGAGCTGAGTATAAGATTGTTTTCTTTGGGAGGTTGAGCAGAACTATAAAATGATGATTCTTGTTCTTGTTTTGTTAGTGCTGCAACTTTCTTTAAAAGAATAGATATTTTGCATATACCCGTTGGCATCATGAAAAGATGTCATTTTGATAGGTTATGATTCTGAAAGTGTCTGACATTTGTATTAACAAGCATGTATTGTTTACCCTGTGTTTCCATCTTCAACATTTGATGCATTTCCCATGTGAAAATTGAAGGGTTTGTGGGAACATTGATAGTGGNCAGGGGGAATGCAGTGGTAGTGGGGGAGGAAATGTTAAAAGCACAACGTCTCAAAGTAGTCTGCATCCAAGGGAATTTGATATATTAGGTTGACTAATACCTGGGAGGATGTGGAGTGCATATAAGTTGTGCAGGGGTGGTAGCAACTTTCCTCTTTGAACTATGGAGTTACTAGGAGACTGTATGTTTTAACTTCTGCTATGCTGCTAAAAGTCTATAAAGATACATTGTTCCTTTGGGGATCTTCACACCCTAAGAAAGGGACTCCAAAATCCTCAGCATCTGACAGTTGATCTTTGAAGTAACGTGAAGGCTTTGACCGAAAAAGGGGAATGAAAAGTCAACCTCTTACAACGCACATGGGGATGATGGTGGTTTTGGGGTTTTTTTAAGCATTTTAAAATTGAAGTGAGTTTTGTGCTGCTGCTATTCATGGTCTGTTATATGCACTTGAATGTCATCTTTCACTAAGGGGAAGTGGCAGGCAATAATGGACTTCTCTTGAGAATTAAATTTGATTTTCTTGTGACATCAAATTTGAATCAAGTATCTGGATTTACAATAGGCCAAAGCTGGTGAAATGTAAGGTGGATGGAAAAATCAAAAGATTATGCACAACTATCAAAGCATAGCTACATTTAATCCCTATTAAAACTAAATCTGCTTTCATTTCAGGACTGTTGGATTCATAAATGGAATACATGAATGAAAGAATAATGAAGTTTATCATTTCAAGACAATAAATCTTGTTTAAAATTAATTAAAATTAATTAAATTTTTAATTAAAATTAATTAAATTAAAATTAATTAAAATTAAAACCGTTAATTTTATTGAGCTAATAGGACNAGCAGGCTGTATGGAACATCTACTTCTGTGCTTTTTCTTTCTGACCACTCTGCTGCATAGTAAGTGTTGCCTCGGTCATAAATTTGAAATGAGCTGATTGTTTCTCCTTTTACCAGTGGGCTGAATGTTTCTGTTCCTCATTGGTAATGTGACAGATGTAGCTTGCACAGTGTCACTTATAACTGCAGAGATTGTCTGATTTTCCTTTTATATCATCCCAGCGGATGGCATCATTTCAAAGGATGTCATCGTGTTGGGTGATCAGAGAGCTCTGCTGCACGTTGAATTAATTTGGAGGGTTTGGGGTTTTTGTTTTGTCCCAGCAAAATATGGATGAATTAATGAAGGGAAGCAGCCTTTAAAGTTTTTGATTAGAGATGGAATGCTACTGCTGATGCAGGTTTCAGAAGTTGCAGAATTGAGGATCTCCCCAGAACCATCAGGAAAACTGCAGTCTTAAGAAGTGCTGTTTATTTATAACAGAAAATAAACACAACTGCAACTCAGAGTTCCTAGGACAGGATTTATATTCAATTGTTTCCTAGGAAATTGCATATTCCGAGTAAAACATGGTTTTTGTTACCCTTTCACTGAACAGCAAAAAACTATAATTGAATAAATACATAAATGATTGTTGGGGTGTTGACTGGTGGTGGATATTGTGCAATCCTTGGCTAAATAATAGAACTTATTCAATAGATGGGGGCTAATGAGCTGAGTATAAGATTGTTTTCTTTGGGAGGTTGAGCAGAACTATAAAATGATGATTCTTGTTCTTGTTTTGTTAGTGCTGCAACTTTCTTTAAAAGAATAGATATTTTGCATATACCCGTTGGCATCATGAAAAGATGTCATTTTGATAGGTTATGATTCTGAAAGTGTCTGACATTTGTATTAACAAGCATGTATTGTTTACCCTGTGTTTCCATCTTCAACATTTGATGCATTTCCCATGTGAAAATTGAAGGGTTTGTGGGAACATTGATAGTGGAAATATTGATTTATTTTTTTTTTTTCCAAAGAGAGTGGAAGCTGATGATCTCAAGCACTTAAACCAAGGAACAAAAAAGCCAAAACAAAACAAAAACAAGCACAAAGTTTTTTCTCTGTCTTGTGCAAATATTTTTGTTCCCAGGTATCCCTTGTCTTTTCTGGCATGTATGAGATTTGTGGCTTCTATTGTCCAGAGTAAATCTATTGCTTCTCTTGATGACTCTAATGCTTATATTTTTCATATGAATTAGAGATAGTTTGGATAGGATTTCAATTTTATTTACCACTTTGTTCAGCCCTTTTCAGGTTGGGCAACACTTGCTAAAACTGACAAGACTGAAGGTTTAGGTGGTGAATTTACAGCATAATTTAACTTACACTTTCTGGTTTGTGATTTTTTTTTTTTTTAATTTAGCTGCTGCTGTGTTCCTTATTTATGATTTGAATAGTCTTCTAAGAAACTTGTACTTAAATTGCTATTAAAAGTGGAGCTGAGCAATCAAAGTGATTCGGAGCCAGTGCTGCTGATTGCAGTATTGCTGAAATATTTTTTAAAAGCTGAGCCCTGCCCTCTTTAGTTGCCTTTCAAAAATGGGACATAAGCTCTGCTCTTTTGAAAAAAAAAAAAGAGTGATGCAGAGAAATGTCTTCATCATGTACAACACTGGGCAGGCTGCCAACAAAGCAATACATGGCTGGTTATGTTTTTCCATCTGTAAAGTTGGCCAAATATAAAGTGTGCATATCATGTATTGTCTCTTCAAAAGCTGTAGAAATTGTAGGGGCAAATAGCAACTGATGTTGTGTTCATGCATGTTCTACTTCAGTGTGTAGATCAGCGTGGGTAAGTGTTGCAAGCAGAGCATGAAATGGTAATTTCACTGTGTCATCTTGCTGCAAAAAAAGGTTTAGGGAGGATTTTAGCTCGTGTTTTACAGCTTCAGTAATGACGTATAAAAGAATCACGCTCTGTTAAATTTGGAAAACTTATTTGTGCAGGTAAGTGTTAATAGCTGGATTAATGAGTAACTTCTACTTCAAGGAATTGCTGCTCTTCTGCAGAGTAGTATTTGGGTTTGTTTTACCCTGTAAAAACTCTCCTTGTTTCCACTCAGTCATTCAGCACCCCAAGATGCATGTTGCCCCCCATAAGCTGCATCTATTCCTGGTGGGGATAGTTGGTATTGCAGAGTTTGGTGCTGTACCATCTGCTCTTCAGAAAGGTAGGATGAAAATGTCATGTATTAATTATTTATTATTAATCAATATTATATTACTTATTATTATTTCACATATCATTCATTA
The DNA here is from genome assembly GCA_013399075.1 of Chloroceryle aenea. NCBI lineage: Eukaryota > Metazoa > Chordata > Aves > Coraciiformes > Cerylidae > Chloroceryle > Chloroceryle aenea. Next base: position 96,720 of record VWZY01003755.1, on the reverse strand, counting down.
ACAGCTTTCTAAGTACTCATGTTTTTGTGCTTGGGCAGTGACAAGCATTGGAGTCAGTGCTGACGTAAGGAAGCTGCACTAGTTTCATCCCCTAAAATGCAAAGCACCATCAGAATAATTGCTCTGGTCTTTGCTTTTGTTCCAATCTGACTCCATAACTGAGAGTAATCTTTTAAGGTGTAATTCTTACAAAAAACTTTTGTCTGATTCCTTGATGATTCAAAATGAAGAACCTTAAAAAAAATGTTACTTAGGGGCTGCAAACAAAACAGTGAGTCCTGTCTTCCACTGTCTTACCTGCTTTTTGGGAACAATTATTGATTTAAATCGTTCCTGTTTTCTTCATGAAGACCTCCTGAGTTATAGAGAATGGGGATGGAGACCAGATCTTGGCAGCTTATATAACCATTTTGCTTCCAGTTTAAATTTGCAGTAGTAAAATAGTAAAAATAGTAAAAGCTTGGTTTCAGAAATTCTGCAAATCAACCGTTTTCACTCTAAAAACCTTATTTTGGTTGTCAAAATGGGTGTGTTACCTAAATCCTCATAGTAAGTTGCTCACTTAAGCAGTCCAAAACACAGTATGTTGTAGAGAGGTACTGATGGGCATCAGCATCCTGCCAGGCAGAGAGATGTAATGCAGTCCACACAGAAATCTCCTCTGACCAGTGAACACTGGTCCTGAAGCAGTCAGAACTCTCCTGAGCGTACAAATGCCATGGTGCGGAAGATTATCGAGGCTGTCAAACTGAAGATAATATAAGTTTATTTTATTAATATAAATATTAACTATGAACTTTTAAAGGAATCTTGCATATGTGAGGAGAATGGATTTATTCAATGCTGAAAGCAAAAAGGAAAATCTTACTTTGTGAAGTTTATTTTTTGAACTGTATTTGTTTATTTTTGTCCAGTTCCTCTGTAGCAAATTCCTCTTGGTAAAACCTAAATCCTATTTTTTAAAAAATTTGGCTCTGTTCCCTCTTTCCCCTTTCCTCACTGTATCTTTGCACATGAGAAGAAGGTGGGTACAATGAGAAAAATCATGTGAATGAACTGGATCGTTTCAGGATAAAGCCATTTTTATTTAAAACCTGGGGTAACTAGCAATTTGTCAGCATTATTGTGACATTATAATCACTTGCATTGGCCATGCTACTCCTGAGGGTGATTGCAAAACCTTTTTATAATTTGGAGTACTCCACATTTTCCAGACAGCTTCTAGAAGTATTGGTCTTCCATCCTTTGAACACAGCAACCTGTCTCCCAAAACACAAAATCTTCCACGTTTTGGGATTCTCATTTTTTTTAGTTGTAGCATTTAGCAGAATTTGTAGGAAAATGTCTTAGAGATGTCTTTGGCTTCAATGAATACAGCTTTAAGAAAACAAAACCCAAACGTGGCCACTGTTGGGTTTGTTGGTGCACCACAAAGAATTCCTCTGCTCCCATGTGCTGCTTGGCAGAATTGGTTGCTTGGCATCTATCTTCCTTAAACTGCAGTTGTGATCACCACAGATACTAATTTCTATAAATATACACCTCTACGAACAAATATTACCAGCTTCACTTAGCCATAGTGGACAATGATGATAATAATAATGAATTAAGAAATAAAGTTGGTGCAGTAACAGATATTTTGGAGAAATTCAGCCACTGCTGTTGGTCATTAAGGTCTGTATGTTGTGCATTTTGACTCTGTTTGTCAAAAAAAGTTTAAGTACAAATGCTGGGTATAAAGAGATTTCTGAAAGAGGTAATGAAACAGTGATTTAGTCTCAATTCCCAAACTTGCTTGAAAGAGAATTCAAAAAGTTCAAGTAAGCATGGAGATAATGAGAATATTAATATACATATATGCACACACACATTTGCTGATGGAAGGCAAAATTTAAGATATAATGTGATATAATTTAACCAAGAAGTGCTCATTTGGAGAATTACATTTGTGTCCAATTTAGCCTTAGTTCGGCAGACTGTATTTGGAAGTATAAGATGCGGTTCCTGTCATGGCAGAGAACCTGCACTGACCTCTGCACCAGCCCATGCCTTCCAACTCTATGTTACCAAAAAAAACCTAGAAAAGCATAAATACAGACTGAATCCTTCCTTCTTTTTCCCCCTTTTTCTCCTCAGATCCTAAGTGTGGGCAGAAATTTCAAGAGGCAAAACCATGGAGTTACTTCAACCTTTTCACTCGGATTGTTGGGGGAAACCGGGTGAAACAAGGCTCCCATCCCTGGCAGGTTTGTACAAACAAATGTGGTTTTATCTTAAGAACCAAGTCCTGACTTTTTGTAGAAATGACAGCAGAAGAAATCAGGTATAGTCTGTGCTTACTGACACTTTAGAGTGTTTTGTTGAGCTCCAAGAAGAATGAAAAGCAGTGAGGCAGGCGCAGAGGACACCGATCCTGCCCTGCTCCCTGATAAACCTTTGTTTATTCCTTTTGGTTTGTCATTGTTTCTGAAAGAGCACCTGTAGCTTAGTCTATTGTAAAGAGGCATGGGGAAAGCTATTCAAAAATAGGGCACTGGAGGTCACCATGCCCAGCCTCCAGCCATCCTCAGGCATCATGGATTTGCAGTGACCTGCAAAGGCAAAGCTCTTGGCTAACTACTGACCTTGGCAGTGCGCTGCGTACCCCAGAGACTGACTGGGCATTTATTGCATATCCAGATACCAAGTAACAGCTGAGAGGAGAACAGCAAGGTTTAGGATCTCTTGGGCTCAGGGACTGTAAGTGCATCATGAAAATGTGTTTGCTTGAATTGCAGCATGTTCTTTAGCAGTGTGAATCTTCAGAGGGTACCTGCAGGTACCCTCTCCTTTCTTCCTCAAATGCAATCAGAGCAGATATAAATCATAGAATCATAGAGTGTTTTAGGCTGGAAGGGACCTGCAGAGGTCATCTGGTCCAACCTCCCTACATAAGTAGGGACATCTCTACCCAGGGCAGGTTGCTCGGAGACACATCAAGCCTGAGACTGTCTTTTATTTGACATGCCTTATTTATATGTTGCAGGTTTCCTTGAAACGAAGTCAAAAGCATTTCTGTGGAGGCACCATTGTTTCTGCTCAGTGGGTGGTCACAGCAGCTCACTGCATTTTAGACAGGTATGGATTGTGGTATTTTGGGAGTAGGCTGCAGGTGCAGAAAAAAACGATTGTAAAAGGGTGTGTGAGCTGTAACATTATTCATGGACATTACTTACAGGCTCTCCCCTTTTATTTGTAACTAATATTTTCCATGTTTTAACAGAAAGGACAGAAAAACCAACAAAACCTCTAAGCATCTCAAAAATAATTAAGAATAAAATAAACTTAGAGGGATTGGTGGAAACTGATTCTGAAAGTGTAGGGAAAAATCCATACCTAACTATAATTATCAGGTAATTGCAGTTTGGTTTTAGCAAAACAACTGGCAGAGTATATGCAATTAAATAGTGGGTGGATATAGTACTGACCTCTTGCATGAGAATGATTTTCAGCATCAGTTATTTAAAAAAAAAAAAAAAGAGGTCTGTGAATGTTGCGTGAAAATTTTCGGTTCTGATTCTGCGGTGGCTTCACTGAGATTCTAATTCCCATACAGCTGATACTGAATCGTTGTACTTAATGGATCATCTGGCATTATAAATTTGATCTGTATCTGGCATTGTATGTGGTCACATCTTGGTCAAATGTGCCAGTAACTGCAGAGTTTACTAATTGCCAAAGGCCAGGCAGTATCTAAATCGGCATCAAGCCTCCTGACATAACATCAAATAAATGGTGAATAAATTTGAGGCAGAATAAAAAGCTTATAATGATTGCTTTTGTGTTTCCTTGCTGCACACCTGATCTGGTACTAGGAGCCCTACAGGAGGAGTCCCTACTTTTGTAAACTGATAATACTCCAAAAGTGGTCTTATTTTTTCTGTATTTTCCTGTGTTCCAATCTTCCTTCCTCCTTCAAAAAGCAGGAACACTTTCAAACACAGTAACAGGACTTGGGTCCTTAGTGGACCACCAAACCTCAGTCGGGAGTGTAGCTAAATGATTTTTCTTCTCACTCCTTTTCATCTTCCAATTTCTGCTGTGGGCCAAACCCAGCTCTTGCTGACTGCACTTAAGTGCTCTTAAATCTGAAGATGAGAGGTATCTAGGTTTCAGCAGGAATAACTGCTTTGTTTAGAAGCACCTCTGTTTTTTTCCTTTCATTTTGAAGATTCAGTAGCTGAACTTTTTCTGTTCTACAGGAACCTACTCGAGTACTTGAATGTCACAGCAGGAGAGCACGATTTGAGGATCAGCGAGAGCAGTGAGCAGACGCTCCCTGTTAAATATGTCATTAAGCATCCAAACTTTGACCCCAGATGGCCGATGAACTATGACATTGCCCTTCTGAAGCTGGATGGAGCCTTCAACTTCAGTAAGGCCATAGTTGTCTTTTTCAGTGGGGAAGGTAAGGCCTTTGCTTCTTCAGATGCTGTGAAAAGTCATGAACTCGGGTTACACCCATTTCACGGCTGTCAGATTATACCACTAAAACTCTCCAGAGTATTTTGCAACTGAAGTATTTAAAATACCAGAGGTAAGTCAGGAACGGGTATCAGAATTAAAAGGTCTTCTTCAGACTTAATGCTCCCTTGGAGAAAAGGGTATTGTTCTTTGTATGCAGGAGATGACAATTTGACCAGGTAGGTGTTTTTATTTTTTCTCTGAGATCTGTGGAGATTTTTGCCTCTGGTGAACTGTAAAGCTAGTGAAAGGCAGAGCAGAGCTCAGAGTGTCCCGCAGTGCTGTCTGTACCTCACTCCCACTCTGCTATTGTCCTCCCCTCCCTTCCTGCAGACTGCAGAGAGGACCATGGGATTATTTTCAGGAGTGGTGGAGTGGTCAGTCTGGGGGCTGGAAGGGGAAGGGGAGGGGAGCTGATCCTTATTCCTGGCTTGTGAGCCAGCTGGTCCTACACTAACTTTGCCATATGCTTAGGTTTCTGGAAGGCTACTTCACATCATCTTGACATAGTATTGAGGTGCATAGGAGAACCCAACACTTTGCTTTTCCAACGGGTCCGGCTCACACCATTAATTAGGTTGTCCTTTCTTTGCCACCACAAAGGTGAGCAACTCCTTTTCCTACTGGCAGTTTGGATCTTTATACCAACTAAGTTTAAGCTGAATGGCAAGGCCTGGGTCAAAGCTTGTGGTGCTCCTGGCTTGCTTTTTCCATTCCAAAATGCTAGAAAGTGGAGGTACAGATAATTGTCAAATGCCAGATTAATTCTTCATATACCACAAAAATAACAATACCTTTTAGTTTTAACTGGGAAAGGAAGCTTTTTGTTGTTTTTCTTTCAAATACTTATCAATAAAATTCGTGTCCATGTGTGGCAGGTTCATCAGTTTTGCCAGCCTGTCTTCCTGATCCAGGTGAAAAGTTCAAAGCAGGATATATGTGCACTGCTTCTGGTTGGGGTCGTTTAAATGAGAGTAAGCCACTTGAATTGCTCTTTGACTTTCGTGTTTCTCAGTGTCTTATTTCTGAAGCTAAGAGCTTGATTGCATCATGTTATAGAAAGACCAGAAGAAACCAGCAACTGGTCCTAAGAACTGTAATCTGAAAAAGGGGATCTTTGCTAGCTTCTGTGCTGACCTGTGAATTACCTCACAATGAAGTGCTACAAAATATCGACCTGTATTTCAATTTTGAAAAAAATTGAAATTTAGTCAAGTAAAGCTGCTTATGTACACAAAAGATGTATGTTTAGCCTTAAAATGGTTTGGAGCAAGGGGTTTTTTTGTGTATTAGCAATGACATTATTTACCTTTCAGCATTTCTTATAAAAAATTTCTTTTGTATTTCAGATGGAATACTCCCTCAGGTCTTATATGAAGTCAATCTACCAATCCTAAACAGTAAGGAGTGTTCAAGAGCATTATCAACTTTACAGAGACCCATCCAGAGTGACACTATCATGTGTGCTGGGTTTCCAGATGGAGGAAAAGATGCCTGCCAGGTCAGCTGGACAGAGGGCTTTGGCCACTTAGGAGCGTTCCTCGGAAGCTCAAGACTCTGTGTGTCAAAGTGAATAAATACACTGCCAACTGCAGTATTTGAAGTGTATTTATTTTGATGTGTGAATCCTTTCTGAGGTTCCGTATGGGGCAATGCACCTAATTACATGGTTCAGTTTTAATTACTGTATCAGTTGCATGATAGGTTCCTGATAGCAATTTTGCTGTGTATCTCACTGCAATAATGCTTAAGAACAGTTGATAAATTAATTAGTTAATGTTGCTAAAATCCTAAGGAAGAAAGTAGAAGGTATAGTCTTGGATTACAGGAAGGACAGGAAGTGAAATGTACTTGAGAGAGTCCAACAGAGGCTACAAGGATGCTGAAGGGGCTGAAACTCCAGCTGGACTCAGTGAGGAAAGGCTGAGACCGCTGGGGCTTTTTAGACTGCAGAGGAGAAGGCTGAGAGGGGATCTAATGTCTATAAATACATGAGGGTTGGCTGTCAAGAAGGCAAGAACAACCTCTTAATACTCATGTCTTGTGATAGGATGAGGGACAATGGATTCAAGCTCGAGCACAGAAAGTTCCACCTCAACAGGAGGAAAAACTTCTTTACTGTAAAAGCTGTAGAGTATTGGAACAGGCTGCCCAGAGAGGTTGTGGAGTCTCCTTCTCTGGAGACTTTTAAGACCTATTTGGATGCATTTCTGAGTGATCTGCTCTAGTGCTGTCCTGCTCTGGCAGGGGGTTGGACTCGATGATCTTCAGAGGTCCCTTCCAACCCCTACCATTCTGTGATTCTGTAAAGTGAAAGTTCCTTGTCAAGAAGGTAATAAAAGACTCCTTTATCCTCATCACATGCTCAAACACAAGTGATGTGCACCCATGAGGGCATCAGTCTGTCTCTCCTCCTGTTGATGATCTCAACTAAACACAACGGAAAAGAAAGTCTTTCTTCACAGTTTTCTTAATGTCCCTCCCCCACAGTGTTGCAGGTTTGTTAGTCTGGCACAAAAGAGAACTCAATGAACTCTTGAGGGCTGGCTCAGTCGCATTCATATACTTTTCCATGCTGTGGGTTGTGGGCTTTTACTTGTTTCTTCCAGGGAGACTCGGGAGGCCCTCTTTTATGCCGAAGTAAGCATGGTGCCTGGACCCTTGCTGGTGTGATCTCTTGGGGGATGGGGTGCGCTCGTGGCTGGATAAGTAATGAGAAGAAGAGACACTACAACAGAGGATCTCCGGGAATATTCACAGACCTCAGTGTGGTGCTTTCCTGGATCCAAGAGAACATGAGTGCTGGTATTGTTGCTACTGTAATGTGTCTCTCACTTGTACCATTTCTGTCTCATAATGACATTTAATTTCATTTTATCTTTTCCATGATACAGCCGTTACATTGCTTTTCAGGCAAAGTACTATAGCATTTAACAGTGCCTTTAGATTGGCAGTTGCCAAAACCAGACTGAAAGCATTGTAAATGGTTGTTTCTCTTCCCCTTTGCCTCCTTCTAGGACTGTCTGTATTTATATGTTTTTTTGGCTTGTGCGGGTTTGTTGTTTTGTTCTATTTTTCAACTTTAAGAATGTCCTCCTATCCAGCTAGCCAGTTAGCCTGGCAGTTTTGGTTTTAGGTGGAAAATCACCAGTGGAAAGAGTCTGAAATTCCATATGCACCTCTTCGAAGTCACTTGATATTTTTCTTTGCTAAAACATGTTAGGTCAGACATTTGACTACGTGGGGAAAAGTTAGACGCTGCTTACTCTGCCCCAAAGGCTATGTATGCCCTCTGTGTGGTGGAATGCCATGAGAATTATCCATGACTTCCAAAGTCACAGAGCTGGAGAGATAAATGACATTCTGTCCATAGGTGAAATTCAAGAAATCGAATTAATGTTTTCTTCCAGTTTGGGCTATTTGCATTAAAAAGTATTTGAGATGGTGTTAAAATTTATGCAAAGAACTGGAAAACCGAGAAGGGATGTTTAAGATTAATTGCTACTCAATGATAAGAAAAAAATAATGCAAGGGGAAAATATCACACTTTATTATCAGGAAAAAAATAATCTCACTAGCTAGTTTGGTAATTGAAGTGTGTTGGCTGCTCTGAACTGAAAAAGGGATTTGGCAGGTCAAGTGTAAACAATTCTCAGCTGCATTGCACTAGGATTTGCTTGCATGCTCTTTGTTACTGTGACACTGGTACGGAAGATCTCCAGTGTAATTGCTGCCAGGCTTGATGTCTCTGTGTCCCTGATGTGATGCATGCTGTTGGATTCTGCTTCTCTTTCCTGGAGTGTATGGATTTTACTCAACAAATACACAGAAAGAGAGTACCATGCTGCTCAGAGTGAGCAGTGGCCTATCAGTGTATGATCCACTGCAGAAGTGGCTGCTCCAGAATTGTCTATTCCAAAGTCAGCATTACCTGAACTTGCAATTTTAATTCTAAGCCTAGTTTTATTGTAGGCCTCAAGAAGCATTTGAATTTGCCTCAGCACTAGCTATAGAAAATTACCATTTTGATCAGAAGAAAACAAAACCTACATTGTTAATAGAAAACTACAGTAATTTATCCTTCTTTTTCTACCCCTTTCCCTATCTTTTCTTTCTTAGATCTGAAAATGAGAAGCTCCACAGGTGAGTACAGTATTTTTTCAGTATCTTCTATCTGTGTCAGAGGAACATACTCCTCAAAGTAGTCTGTTATATAATCTGTGAAGGAAGAAATGTGATGATGTTTGACTCATCAAAGCACTTTTAAATGTATACTTTAAATATATACTTACTTTTTTATCCTCATGGTTCTGTAAAAAAAATTACATAGGGTTGTATTAATGTACTAAAGAACTTTCCTTACCATAGTTACATACATAAAGCTATATTTTTACTGAAATATAAATAGAATTAAAGGGAAAAATGTGATGCAATGCATGAATTGTAGTTAGTGAAGTTGATTCTATATAAAAATATAGATTCTAAATAGAAAGTATGAGGTAAATTAGTAGTACTTTTGTGCAGTCTACTTGCCAAAAATCTACAAAACCCAACACCAAATGTAACCTGTTATAAAACTGAAGTCTTACTTTGATTCTGCCAAGTTTATGTTCTTGGTGGGCACTCTGTTCATCTAGCTACAAGTTCACATCAAGATACTAGAAACAACTCCTGTGAACTGGATCCTAGAATGTTACTTTTCTTAATCTAAAGTGAGCTTCCTCAGATGATAAATGAGCTTGGGTATGTAGTCAGTTTGCATAGACTTGCTGTGGCCAGTGAGATTTGGTTATTTTAAGTGCTGTTTGAGTCTTTCTTGAATTTTTCTGCTGGTCTTCCTAGGATGATTCAGGTAAGATAATCTTATAAGTAAATGACTCCTTAAATTTGTTTTCATATAGACAGTTGTTGATAAATGTTTTCCTGGCTTAACTTACAAGGAGAAGGAAAGGCAAGTGGAGATAATTTTTGAAGTAATTGTGTTTCTAGACACTTACCTAGAGAGGAAAGCTTCTCCTTCTTCTATTGAAGCGTATTTAATACCATGTTGTACTGTTGCAAAAGTCTCCTGCTGTAACATAGCTGAGGATGTTATTACAAGCAGGCTGCAATGAACACTTTTCTTGTGTCCTGAGGTATACATTCTTCCTCCCTGAAAAATAGTGATACTGAAATCTTCATTAAACAAGTCGTTTATTTAAGGTAAAAAAAAAACAACAATCAACCAACCCAAACCAAACAAAAAACCCAACCAACCAAAGAAAAACAAACAAAAAAACCCAACCAACCAATTACCAACAACAAAAAGATTGCTGACCAGTCTTGATGTTCACAATATTCTCTAGATGTTTGAGCATTTTGGTAGACCTGATGATTGCAGATGTGTCAGACATGATTCCTTCTGTTTTGTTTTAACTCTGTGATGCAGCATTTTGTAGTACACAGGATGGCAAACTCCCTGACAGTGAAGGAGAATTACATTTTCCTGGAAGTCCCAAACAGTTCTATCAGAACCACCAGTAAGCAGACAAAACACAATCTTTCCTCAGAAACTATTCCCTGTACCAGTGTAGTTGATTTTTTTTGCTGCAGTTTTGTGAATGAGACTTAATTTCTTTTTGTTCCAGAGTGTGTATATGGACTCTCTTTGTACCAGAAGGGAACTATATATTGCTTCATTTTTCCCACTTCGATATAGAGCCAGAAATGTTTTGTGACTATGATTCTTTATCAGTTTATTCAAAAGGTGGCAGACTTGTTGGTGAGTTGCCTCCTCGTGTTCTCTGAAATAATCTGTCACTGTCCTCTTTCATTCAGAGCAAGTACACCCAATGAGGATACTGTGCTTGATTATCTTTTATTTATGATTTCATTATGAATACATTGTGATTTATGATCTAAAGTAAAAGGCAAAGAGGGTGGGAGGAGAAAAGAATGGACAATGCCAGGTAGGGAACTCTGTCAGCATACAACTTCCCGGTATCACGGATTTTCTATTTTTAATAGTGCACATCTTTGAGAGGTAATGGATTAATAGAGAATGTAGAGCATTGAACAAGTAAATTCCCTTTCTTTCTAAAGTTTTTATAGCTAAGCATTAAAAATAGTACATGCAAGTTTTCTCAAGTGACTAAAAACTAAACAGCAACAGAACAAGAGGGGTGGCCTGAAGTTGAACCAGGGGAGGTTCAGGCTGGATATTGGGAAGAATTTCTTTACTGAAAGGGCTGTCAGGCATTGGAACAGCCTGGCCAGGGAGGTGGTGGAGTCACCATCTCTGGAGGTGTTTAAGAGCTGGGGAGATTTTGCTCTTAGGGACATGGTTTAGTGGTTCTGATAGGGCTGGGAATAAGGCTGGACTTGATGATCTTAAAGGTCTCTCCCAGCCAAAATGATTCTATGATTATTTTCTATTATTGTATTTCAGGGAAATTTTGTGGAGCAGATCTTCCATTACCTATTTTCATTGGCTCAAATAGTATAAGACTGAAATTCGTTTCTGACAACACGAATTATGGAACTGGTTTTTCCATGACCTACAAAGCTGTTACACCAGATATTCTTCCTGGTAAGTCAAGTTTACTAATACATCTGTCTGTCCTCTTGGGTGGTGACCCAAAAAAATTTCAGGAGAAAATACACCAAAGGAAACTCCTTTGATATTTTGATGTGGATGATGCTATGAGCAAGGTAGGTGTGATTAGGCTGCTGTGTGACATTTTAAAGAAACTGGGATGACAGAAAGAGATAACATAGATGCTGTTGAGGGAAGCCTTCCCTTAATTTTGTCACTTCTCCATCCACTTTATATAAGATCTCATATTTCCAGAATGTTTTAAAACTCAATTAACAAGATTAGTTAAATGAGCAGAATTTCCAGATGGAAGCTGCTTTGATCCCCAGCAAGCTTTTCTGGAAGGTCCTAGGAGAGGCAGCTAATGCTAAGACATATGTGATGGAGAATTGCCTTCAGTTGTTCTGCGTAGAGCAGTTCACTTTCGCTAGGGAGCAGGCTCCAGGGTCATCTGCTGAGTCTGGACAATCCAGTTACAGATAGACACCTCTTTTTCCAGTTTCTGTGGCTTTTCCACCAAGCTTCTCTCCTCTGCAGCATGGAGGGAGGAACCCCCACTGAGGGGCCCTGCCACTGCACGGCCCACCAGGAAGACAGGTCCTTTAGCTGCGTTCGAAGTCCCCACTTTCCTCTCTAAAGAAAGTTGGCAAATGTTCTTCTGACGTTTTTGTGTCCTACTCCTCTTTCAGTGAATGCAGGTACCTGTGCCTGCAGCGCGCTGCCTGTAGCCAAAGCAGAATGCTGGAGTCATGGCTTGAATTGCTCTTTTGCCTGAGAATGGATTAAAAATATTCTTTGCATCTTTTTCAAGCAGAAAGATTTGCCTTGCTGCTCTTGTCCTGTTCTTTCTCATCTGTGTGAAAACACTACAAGAGTTTTTCTGGATTTTTTTTTGTTTTTCTTTGGGAGGTGGGGGGGTGGGGTGATTGATCAGAAATCACAGATCCTTCATTTTTGTTTTCCTGGATTTCCAGATTCTGGCTGTGAGTCCTTAGCTGTCCTTTTTGAAGAAGGAGCATTACAAAGTATGCACTATCCAGAGCACTACAGCAACATGGCAGACTGCCAATGGATTATTTGTGCACCAGAGGACCATGTAATCAAGGTATAACATCCCAAAAACCAATAGGTTTTAATTTCTCCTTTAGGTTATAGTAAAACAAGATGTCTCTACATTTTATTTACTTATTTATATATCTATACACTTATTGACATATTTATACATTTAATTATATATTCACATATTTTTAAAATATTGACACCTGTTTTTATATACATATATATCTATTTATATATTTAATATTCTAGCAAATATATTATGTTACATATCACATCACAGGAACCAAACCCTAAAGGAATCCTTGAGAACACTAATGACCGTACCACAGATCTTTGACTTTAACAGCAAGATTTCCTTTTTATTTCTTTTTATTTAAAGCTTACATTCCAGTCTTTTGAAGTAGAAGACAGTGAAGATTGCTCTTATGATGCCGTGACTGTGTATGAAGATGTGGGAAAAGAGGAGGAAATTGGTTTGACTTTTGATTTTTGACATATTTGCAGGATGGCGTATTTCTTCTATGCTTTTATTTGCCTCTAGAGTCTCAGGTGATAGTGTAGGTATTCTTCAATATAGGGAAACTAATACTTGTAGGTATTGCTGGTCCTTTTCCACTTACGGAGGCAAAACCACATTCAGCAGAAGGGATTTCTCTGTTTAAATTCTGTATGAAATTCAGTTTTCAATTTTTATTCAGTGTATGAAATTCCAATTTACTTCATTTAAATGAACATAACACAATAATTTGTTTTTATAATAATGATCAGACACAGAAAGCACCCAAGAGAGGTGTCCTTTTCAGACTCCAGTTATTCTTCACTCCATATTGGCATTCATGTTAATAATCATGCCACCTTCTTACACTGAATCGAGAGGAAGAACTGTCCCAGCCAACTGACTTCATCTCTTGCTTGATGCTAGTGCTTAGATCAGCACTAGCAGACACTAGTGCTGAAACACAACGAGGTTGCCAGTACATTCTGTATGCGATGGCAACATATGAGAGTGAGTGCTGCAATAGCCTCTTGTGAAATGATGCAAGAGTCTCCTTGTTCTTCTGAGAGAATTACTGAACACCGTCAAACTGTCAGGAGTAATCCTTCAGTCTTAGTATGCTTGCCTCTACTCCTCTCTTGTGTCCAGTTTTGTTTGTTTGAGAGGTGGGATACACAGGCACTTGCCGTTAAAAGAGATGAGGATGAAAAAGTGCATGATTATCTGCAGTGAATCTCTGCTTTCTCATCTTTAGCTAGGTCTTGTGGATTTGCTCTACCAGCACCTGTTCTAAGCTCCTCTGCTATAATGCTGGTTGTCTTTCACTCTGATGAAACAGACACTTTTGGAGGATTCAAAGCTACAATCTCTTTTGTTCCTACAGCAGGTAATAGAAGTAATTTGGGAAACGGCCTCTTTGGGGCAGCACAAAGGGCTCTTCATCGAATCTGGCTATTCAGAATTATTTTGCTCTAGTTGATTCTTAGCTAACAAATTGCTTCAGTGAAAAAAAAAAATGTATTGAGGCATTTAAAAAAGGGCATATTGAGTGGGTAAGATAAGGAATGAATCTATACAAAATCTCAGTGTTTTATTTTGGGGGGTTGGTCTCAGTGATCTTCAGAGGTTCCTTCCAACCCCTACCATGCTGTGATTCTGTGATTTTTGCATAAGAGTATTTTGGTGCATTTTAAATGGCACTTTCCTACCATGTGAAGATGTAATAGCACAGATCCATACTGTAGAAATCTGTTCCTTCTACAAAAAAATATAATGAAGGAAATAAAAGTGACTTCCAAAGAAAAATATCACTCAGGACAGCCTGCTGACACACTTGCTATTTTCATTTGCTAGATTTAGATGCTTTGGATTCAACTAGTGAAGAAGAATTTGGAGACATCAGTATGACTGAAGAAGAAATACAGTTTACAACAGGTAATCCAGCCTGATTTATATTTTCTTCATGGGAATGGGGAGTACCTCTTGGACTATAATTTAAATGGAGTTTTCTCAAAATATTTAATGCAGGCAGTTCCCCCAGAATGTTTCATTAAGCTATTTTGAGGAAATAAAAAGATGAATAGTAACACTTCTAGGATTTGGCTTTAGAATAGCAGAACCTATTTTTTCTTGTTTCCTTCATCTGTCATGTGAAGTCATTTGCAGCCATGCGATGACATTATTTCAGCTTGTATGTCAGTTTACACCTACTTGCTTTGGTTAAAGTAGTAACCAGCATTTTAGACCTCCCCTTTTCCCCCTCTAGTACTTTATGGAGAATGGGATGAGTCCATATTCACTGTAGGTGTGAAGCTAAAACTTTTGAAGGTAAGCAGTTGCTTTCATCTTGGTGAAGCTCTGCTTTTGCCAAGATCATCTCCTTGTGCTATCTCTAAACATTTTGGTCCTTTGTAATGAGGGAAGTTGAAAAGTTTAGCAAAAAAGGGGAGGAGGGAAGCTTGAGAAGCTGGACTGTGCTTTGTGCTCCAAGTATTAATCTCGAAAGACTTCTTGAACTGCTTTGCGTTTCAGATAATATTTGTGGAATGTCTTCAAATCAGCCCAGGTTTATCTTCAGTAGGATAATTGGAGGTGAAGAAGCTGTACCATACTCATGGCCTTGGCAGGTCAGTGTACAAATTTCAGATGAGCATATCTGTGGAGGAGCAGTTCTTGCCAGAGAATGGGTTGTCACAGCTGCTCACTGCTTTAATTCTAGGTAGGTACACTAGGGTGAACCCTTCCTTGGGAACGTCTGTAATTGCACGGTGTCTTTGCAGCGTGGTGGTTCTGCCCAAGATTGCTGTCACAGTTTTGCTTACCACTTACTTAGAGCTCACACGGGCAATGGATACTTATGTAGGCTTGGTTTTTATTCAGATCAGTTTTCAGGAGAGATGACAAGATACTGTGTCCCTTCTCATTCATCACATCCTCTTAGGTTACTTCTTTGTGTTTGGGTCATTTACAGAGAATATTTTCAACGAGGTAGATCCAAAAATTACTGTATTTGTGTAGATTTTGGAGGACAAACAGGAACATTTTGTGCTCAGACTTGATGCTATTCCTTTATGAAGTACCTTTCAATATGTTAAATCAGATTCCATGGAAATTTTTCTGTCTTTATTGAGGAGACAGAAGGATAGTCTGTGCGACATTCAGACTCTTTAAGACCTGCAATTTGTTTATTCATATCATAGACCAAACACTGCCTGTTTTGAAGTTCAAATTAATCACAAGTACATTAATTTAAAATTCACATACATTGGGTCATTAAAATATTTCTTTTTTAATCCTCCCAGGGTTGCTGATAATTAGGTATTCTGGACTGTTTTCAAATAAAGTTGCAATTGATTGAAAATGGGGGTAAGCTTTCAAAAGCCCTGAATGACAAAGATACTTAGACATCTATATTCTCCATTTCTTTGGTTCTCCCCCCTTCCCTCACAAAACTGGAGATCTGAAATGCAAGTACTGTTTGAATTTCAGACTTTGGTTTCTAAGTTTCAAAACATTAGTATGCAAAATTGTATGTTGGAAGCGTAGTTGGGCTGTGTTGAAGAGGGATTCTCTAGTGCATGCTGCCATCACATCAGAATTTGTGCATGTGGCTTATTGATTCTACACACAATTTCATCAGGGAGTTCTGACAGGCTTTCAGGCAGTGACAGGGCATGGTTAAGAAACCAAGGAGTGAAATGAATTAGTTTTGTTTCTTTGGGTTTTTCTGGTATCATTTAACAGGTAGTAAAGTTTTAGAAGTCACCCGTTTTTTCATTAAGAAGGTAGAGACCAGCACTGTCCCTGAATGATGTGGACCATGCAGACCTTGTGTTCTGCACCAGGCACCCCCAGACCTTACAAAAGTGATCTTCCTTATAAAAGAGCTCTTCCTGGGGAGAGAGGTGAAGAACATGTTGAAAGCTTATGGGTAAGAATTAAGGGGCACTCAAATACAGATGAAACTGTTGTGGGTATCTACTACAGACCACCAAACCAGGAAGAGGATGTTGACGAGACCTTCTACAGGCAGCTGGAAGCAGCCTCAAGATCACATGCCCTGGTGATCATGGGTGACATCAGTCACCCTGGTATTTGTTGGAAAGGTTTCACAGANAGAGAGGTGAAGAACATGTTGAAAGCTTATGGGTAAGAATTAAGGGGCACTCAAATACAGATGAAACTGTTGTGGGTATCTACTACAGACCACCAAACCAGGAAGAGGATGTTGACGAGACCTTCTACAGGCAGCTGGAAGCAGCCTCAAGATCACATGCCCTGGTGATCATGGGTGACATCAGTCACCCTGGTATTTGTTGGAAAGGTTTCACAGAGAGGCACACTCAGTCCAGAAGGCTCTTGCAATGCATCAATGGTAACTTCCTGATGCAGGTGTTGGAAGTTCCAACAAGGATGGGAGTGCTGCTGGACCTTGTATTAATGAACAAAGAAGGTCTAGTAGGGGATGTGAAGGTTGGGAGCAGCCTTGCTGGTAGTGATCACAACATGGTAGAGTTTAGTATCATACAAGGAAGAAGCAAGGCATCAAGTAAGCTTGCAATCCTGGACTTCAGGATGGCTAACTTTGTCCCTTTGACCTACTTGGGGGAATCCCTTGGGCTAAGACTCCAGAAGGTAAGGGGGCCCAAGAGAGCTGGTTGATATTCAAACATCAGTTCCTCCAAGCTCAAGACAGGTGCATTCCTTTGAGTAAAAAAAAAAAACAAATAGAGGAGGCAGAAGATCAGCATGGATGAGCGAGGAGCTGCTGAAAGGACTCAGGTGGATGAATGAAGTTCATAGCATGTGGAAAAAGGGACTGGTCTCTTGGGATAACTACAGGAACGCTGTCAGGGTTTGTAGGGGTGCAACAAGGAAGGCTAAAGCCCTCTTAGAATTAACTCTGGCCAAGGAAGTAAAGGAGAACAAGGGCTT
>VWZY01003755.1:57750-70654 GCA_013399075.1 Chloroceryle aenea | reverse complement strand
TGAGGGGACGACTCTGAGGGGGCTGCGGGTCCGTTGCCTGTAGGAGGGGGGCTCTGCGGGGCTGCGGGTCCGTTGCCTTTGGGGGCAGCTCTGAGGGGCGATGAATCCGTTGCTTTTGGGGGGGATTCTGAGGGGCGACGGATCCGTTGGCTTTGGGGGCATCTCTGGGGGGCGGTGCGTCATGGATTGCCCCAGGCTTTGGGACCAGACAAACGCTGAGAGCCCTCCAGGGACACTGTGACTCCCACAGCCACGCTGCAATGTTTCCCTCGGGTGGAGCAGGATTATTAAAAGCAGCTATGCCTATAGCAGGGTGTTAAAGTTGTTTCAAGAGGAGAGTAGACTCATTTATTTGTGTAAGTCCCCATCTAGACCTGGGTTTCTCCCTAGATTTCTCTCAGTGGGCATCAGTAAGAAGCAAACCCAACAACCTGTGCTTCTGCATGTTGTATCTTGCATGATCTTTGGCCATAAATTATGAAATGTGCTTACTGGCCTTGGGCAATAGAGAGTTTCCAAATTTTCTTTATGCAAAGGTCCTGTAGGGATTGCACAGACAGGCAAAAGCTACTGCCTGTGGAATTAGAGAGGAAAAGACTGCCTCTAAAACTTACCTATTTAAACTTTATTTTTCAAAGCCATTTCTGCTTCTTAGCATTTAGCTTGCATGCTAACAAAGAAGAGGAGAGCTGTTGAGTTTGAAATTCAAAGCAGTGGTGATGTTGACCTCATTCTGATTTTGCTTTTTTTAGGAAATCAGTCACGATACTAAGAAATTCCGATTTGGGCTACCTTCACCAGATCATATATTAGGATTACCTGTAGGTGAGTACTGAAAACACTTAATTACACATATGTCCGATTTTAGGATATAGAATTGTACTCATAGTTCTTGTACTTCTAACAGTTTGGAAATTTAAGGCTCAGCAAAGCAAAGCATTAAAAGCTGCATCTGAATGCTGCTGTGCCAGAGAGAACTGTCACATTTCCCAGAGGGTTGTATTTCTCATCTTCTGGGTGCTCTTTGTTCTGCTTGTGTTAAATTGTGTGGTGTACTTCAGCAGAGTAATGGTGAAACTGAAGTGAGTCTGATGGAATTAATCACCAGTCAGGATATAAGCAGGCACGGTGTCATGTCTGTCAAAGCTTTTTCATATTTTTTTATTTGCATTCAACTTCCATCTGGTGGCTTCAGTTTCTTGTCAGCTGCTCTTGTGCTTTTGGTAAATACAGTCTCACTTGCAAATGAGAAAGAGCAACGCTGCTTCTGCCTGGGAAGCTTGTGACTATTCTGTGCAGAGCAGAAGAGAAAATACAACTACTGTGTATAGAAGGTGCTGAAATATCCAGAGCCTTATCTGTGTGTGCACTTACCTGTGATTTACATACACCTGCCTACAACTTTGTCTTGCTTTCTGTAGCATGAAGTTCATTTCAGACTACGACTGGCACCGACTTCTTTCCTGTACCCAGCAAAACTGATGGCATTGAACCTTGGACCTTGAATTAATGGCAATCTATGCAGGGGAAAGTCTCCCTTTCTGATCTGGCAGATGTGGCAGATACAGCCCTGTTTGTTCTGTGCTGTGTTTTGCAGTTTCCTGTGTTGCACAGCAAGTGTCAGGGTCCTTCCCATTCCATGCTGCAAGCACATCCTTTCTGCACGCTGCCTGTCAAGGGCAGCAGTCTTTCTCCATATTCTCTTCTGGCTCGTATAGGAAAGTGTAGTTGAACCACCCACATTGACTGGTCAAGTGATAAAGATGTGCCCTGCAGTGCTGGTGTTTATCCAGACTTTATTCTTAGGAGTTTAGGAGTAAGATCCTGAAATTGTACGGGCCAGATGACTTCCTGGGAGTCTTCTGCTTTTTACCAGGATCATTTTGCTAAAAATAAGTGTTTTCTGTTGGCACTGTTCCTGCTTTCTGTTTTTCCATAGAACCCTCTAGATTAGTGCTGTTTGGCTGAGGATTCTACTCTTGCCAAGGAGTTTCAGTTCTTTTAAATGTAAAAAAGAAAAAGGTGCCTTTTAAAGTCTGGTTCTTGGAGCATTAGGTTGGGTGCAGACCTCTCTGTGGCCAGCAGTGTCCAGGGCTGTGGAAACCACAGTGTTACGGAGGCAGGAGATGTGGAGAAGGAAAATGGCCCAGGACTTTGTTCTTGATGGTCTGGTATAGAATCTTTGGGAAGTTTGCATTGAGGGATTGCTGCTATTACACCATAATACTTACCCTGTTCTGGTGTATCCTTAATTTCAATTCATTAATGCATATGAGAACAATAGAACCCCAAATATAGAGAGCACTTGACAATGAGCAATAAACTTCCTATATCACTATTTTCCTATACATTTCTTACTTTCCTAGCACCTCATCGTCAATTCTTTAACATTCTGTCTCTCCTCAGTCACCCCATGCTGCAGAAGGTCTTGCTGAAAAAGCAAGAGAGACTAAATGTTTTATATAGCATTTATATGGTAAACATTTTCTCCCATTGCTTGTGTTTAGCAGCTTACAATACTTGATTTTCCCTTTTGTCTTGTCCTCCGGGCCTGAGAGAAATTTGAAGCCAGGGATTAAAAAATAATCAGATTCTAATTCTTTCTCCCTAGGCCAACATGTTTACCTTTCTGCAAAAATTGATGGTAATCTGGTGATTCGAGCCTATACCCCAGTTTCCAGTGATGAGACTAAAGGTTATGTTGATTTAATTATAAAGGTAAATTTTGATTTCCTTTAAAATAGATAGATTGCAAATTGGTAGGAAAGCAAGTCTTTCATTTTAGTGAAATACAGACTTTATTTTGAATGATCTTCTTTTGAATAGAATGACTGCATGGCAAACTCCTCAACTGACATTATCCTTGAGTAGCTGTATGTCACTGAGAGATAACAGAGCTAGGACAGATGTTGAATGCAATATCTTCTTTGGCAGTACTGCAGAAAGAGTGATAACAATCAAGCTGCTTATGCTGCTACTAGTACTTACTGCTAATAGCTGTAAGTAGAAAACAAGCCGGTAAGAACTGCTATCTTTGGTGACTCTACAGAGCTTGCAGTCTGTAAGCATCAGAAATTGTGATAATGGGTTTACTGTTTAAGAAAATGGGGTATAGAAACAAAGGAAATCCTTTAAGCAAGAGAGCACAGATTGATTTGATCCCGGGACTTCTGGATTTTCTAATCCATTTCTGTGAGTTTGTCCTTGTTTGTTTGTTGTTTTTTTGTTTGTTTTTTTTTGTGTGTGTGTGCTCTGTTCTTCATGCTACAAGTATGAGGAATTGTTATTAATACTTTAATACTTACTGTGTGCTTTGAAAGGTGAAACAGCTATCACGTGGCTGAGATCTCTGGCAAAGTCTTAAAATGCCAAGATGCTGTAATGCTGTTTTCAGAAGGAGCAATTACAAAGATGGGCTAACACAAGGTTCTTTCTGGAGTGATAATGAAATGAGGGTACCAGTAGGTAACCTGACCAGCACCTCTCCCTGTTGGCCTGGTTGTTTGCAGAGAGCATAGGGACATGTGCATGACGGAGCATTTTACTTACTTTGGTTGTTTCTTGTTGTAAAGGCACAGCAGATACCCGAGAACAAAGAATTGTATCCATGTCTTTCTTAAATGCTAAACTGCAGACCTGCAAGAGTGTGTTGTCCATTGTGCATTGTACATTGTCTGCAGGAAAGCTAGTTGTTGATATTATCCTATTACTGGTTTTTATAGGTCTACCAAAAAAATGTGAATCCCAAGTTTCCAGAAGGTGGGAAGATGTCCCAGTATCTAGATGAAATGAAGATTGGAGATATTATCGACTTCAGAGGGCCAAACGGGCTCCTTGTCTACAAGGGAGCAGGTACTGTGGCAGGAAGGTGGGAGGAGAAAACAGAGGGACTTGTTTTGTATTCGTTTTCAGAGGCTTTTTATAAAACATGACAACTTTGTAGAGAATCTTTTGTTTTTAAAAAAGGAAATCCATTTTTCCTGGTCTCGGCTGAGAGCCCATTGAATCAAAACATGGGAAAGAGTATGAGGAATAGCTGGTTGTCTCGTTCCTGGGAACTTATAATTAAATCTGAAAAAACCCACCACTGTCACATTGCATTACTGAGAAGACTGCATTGGAAATAGTACCTCAGTTATACAGCGAGAGGTGTTCCAGATGCTTCTTAAGCAAGGGAGGTTGTGGCCTAAAATGCCCTTTGAGAATCTCAGGGTTATTCCTGAATAACCAGCTCCATTTCGTGATTAAACCAGGCCTGAGTTGGCCAGGGGAAGTAAGTTCAGAGAAGTAATTGTCTTTCAAGGGGCAAGTGAAAGATTTTGCTTTGATCTTGACAGAGAGGGACTGTGCACTTAACCTCTTCTTCAGGGGGATAGGTGCTTCTGGTGATAGGTGATCAGTGCTTCTTTGGATCATGAACTTTGATGATGAGTAGCATCTTGATGAAGCTGTTACATCACTTGTTTCTTCTGAGATAGATGTTTCCCAAATGTTACTCTCTGCTTTGGCTGCTGTAAAGGGTAGTAGCTAGGAAAGCGTCTTACTAGTTACAGAACTAGACTGCAGGTGTCATGGGGATCTCTGGAAATGAATTACAATAGTAAAGTACTTGATGAAAAAAGTATGTGAGGCTCCAGCATTCCCGGTTCCAGTCTTTGCTGGGCTTCCTGCTCGGGGCTGCTTTAATTACAACTCCCAATGAATGTGGATGTGCCACACATGGATCCATGGTGCAGGTGAGGATGGTTGAGGATGGCCTAAGAAACCTATTTGTAGGAGGGATGGTGGCTGCCAGTAAGAGACCTTTGGCTGCCAGTAAGAGACCTTTGGCTGCCAGTAACATTCACAGTGGGAATCCTTGAGTTTGTTACAAACTATGTTGGGTAGCAGGGAAGGAGTAAAACAGTTGTTCAAAGCTAGGACTGGAGGACAGAGAGGTTCCTACTCTTTGTGCTCAGTGCTGAGCTGAGTCCGCTTAGCATTTCCAGGACAGCTGTCCTAATTAATTGGTAGGCCATATTAACTTATCCCATGGATTTTGTATCCATGGTTGTTTGGCAGTTAATTTGACTACAGGTTTGGAATATTTCTTCTAGGTACTTTTCTTATCAAGCCTCATAAGAAGTCTGAAGCAGTGAAAAAGTTTGCAAAGCATCTTGGGATGATAGCTGGGGGAACAGGTAAAACTATTCTCATCATATGGAATGCCTAGAGAATGAATATGTCCTGGATGCATGTGAGGTGTATCAAACACTGTATTTTAGTAGCAGAGCACTTACACTTCTCTTTCTTTGCATGAGCGTTTGGCAGCACAGAGGCTTTCCAGTGGCTGAGCTCAGTCCTGGGAGCTAACAACTTTAGAGTTTTCATCTTGATTTACAGTGAGAACTCAAAAGAAGTCACTTCATCTCTCTGAGCTTCAGCCTCAATAACAAAAAAATATTTTAGTAGAGCATCTTGAGGGTCCAATTACTCTGTATGTGATAGAGAATGCTGAAGAGGAGAGCCCCAGCCACAAATATTGTGGCTTTTTGTTTTGAAACAATTTGTAACGATACAAACCTCCAGCTTCTGTATTTGGCATGGATTAGAAATGCACAGGTTTGTAGCCCTGCGCAAACCAAGCTCCCACTGAAGAAGGCAGTGTTAATATTGAATCTGCAGCTGTAGGAAAAAAATACCCTTTTTTTTTAAACATTTTGGTTTTTTAACAGGAATAACTCCTATGTTGCAGCTGATTCGGCATATCACAAATGATCCTAAGGACTCCACCAAATGCTACCTTCTTTTTGCTAATCAGGTAAGGATACTGAATCTGTTTGCCTTTCTTTAATGGGTTTTGCCAGCCTCTGAACTTTTTAAGCTGATGGGATATTGACACCTAGAGAAAATACTGCTCTGCCGGTTTCATACTCTCCTGGTGTTTGTGAGGCTTTTGTGTTTTCACCCAAACATTTATGAGACAGTATTATCTGAGAGAGCACATTTAAAAATGATCAGTGTAGAGTGACAGTATAGGGAGGAGCGGGATCTGATTAATATCTGAGCTTTTAATATACTGTCTTGGATTGAAATGGTTTAAGGATCAAAACCAAATAAATTATCCATAGAACTTTTATAAATACTTACATAGTGCTGTCATGGTTCCCATGATCATGTTTTATTTGAAGATGGCTTCTCATGGTTTCACTTCTACCCCCTAATTCCTATATTGCAGAATAAATAGTGTGAAGAGATGCCAATTTTACTGCTGCACTGGTTTCAAGGAAACAGAATTTTGTTTGATTAATCTGTGTCTAGTTAACCTCCACCATGCTGCTGCAGGGCGGTGCTTGCCAAGGTCAGGGACAAATCCAGGTAACTGTGATTTTTAGCCTGGATTAAAAAGTTGATGAAGTGATCATCTTTAAGACAGTGTTTAGGTGGCTATTTAGTCTCATCAATTTCTTGTTCTTAATGGGAATTTATTGAAGCCTTTTCTAAGGGAGAAAAAGCTCCTCACTTTCTCAGTTTGAATGAGTTACCATTGCATTTGTCTTACTGAATGCCAGAGGAGCTCATGATAGAGGGCATCATGAGATGGGTTGGAACTAAACACTGGTCTCATTTTGCAGACAGAAAAAGATATATTACTGAGAGCTGAGCTAGAAGACATTGCTAAGAAGCATCCTGATCAGTTCAAGCTTTGGTATACGCTGGACAGACCTCCACAAGGTAGGCTACTGGTACACACTGAAAACACCTTTGCTCATTGCTGTACGACAGAGTTTCACTCCTGTTCCAGGGGGCATTAGTATATTATCAAATCATCTTGTCTGACACGACAAGAAAGCCACTCCTCAGCCCCTCAGAAAGAAGCCTTACCACAACACCTGGCTTGAAAAGTATCTTTAGGCTTTAGAAAATGTCAGTTAATTATTATAACTAATAACTAATTAATAACTCCTGTTGTGTCAGACATGTTCCTGAGTGGATCCTTTGATGCATTTCAGGCTGTGCCAGTTTTGGGGACTTTTCGGCAGTTTACAGCTCTGTTTTGGGCTATCTCCCAGAATAGGCTATGTTAGCATTTTGTTGGCATTAAATTGCTTAATACCTATAGAGTGCACGCACATCTTTGATTGCAGCAGATCTAGATTAGATGCTGGTAAAAGAGAGCTGCCATGAGACTAGATAAAGGCATTAACTGCAGACTGGTGCAGCACTGAATTAGAAACAGAGGGAGAGGATGAGCTCCACTGAATCTCTTTTGAAACTTGGGTATTCACATTTGCTGATGTTGTGAGGGAGCTGAGCTTCTATTTCGTAGACAAGAGCCAGACTGAGCGAGGTCAAAGTTTCATACCTGTTGTCAGCAATAGCCATGAGCAGATGGCTGGAGAAGAGTAATCCTTAGACTGTGATACCCTTCTAGTCTTTAGTATTTTTCAGTTTTGAGCCAAATGTGTGGCTACAGAAATAGCAACCCGCAGTAGACTACTTTCGTAGAATGTGTTGCGTCTCCTTTGGAGCCTGTGAGAGCTTTTTGGCAATCTGTCAGTGGTTCCATGGAATTAGCACTTTTCTGTGAAGAACGACTTCCTCGTTTGCATTTCCTCTTAAATCTTTCGTTAGAAGAGAGTGTGAATGGCTGCCTACCAACGGCCTTTGTGTTACTAGGTTTACAGGTGTGTCTCAATCACCCCCACTGCCCCAGCTCTTCTGTACTGGAGACTGCTGGCCCCACCAATGAGCAGTGCTTACATACCTTTGCTCATCCTTGTTCTCTCAGTCTTTGACAGCTCTGCCATGTCCCTTTTTTGAGCTGAGTAGATCAGCAGTAGACAAGATGCAGGCAAACTGTGTTTCTACTTTGATCTGCTGTTTCCTTTTCCTTCCTGATAGTTCTTAGTATTTCATATGCCTTTTGACTGCTGCTGTCTTCATTACCCCAGTATCTTGCTCCTTATAAAAGAGCTTAAAGCATTTACTATCATATGTGAAGGTAGGATTATTTTTCCTACTTGGGTCACTTTAAATGGCAGATGCTTCAAATAATCTTGTATTTCTGTCTGCTTCTTTTAAAATCTCTTTTTCTTCTTGTCAGTTAACTACACAGCCGAACTTCTGTCATCAAACTTTTGTCACCTCACCACTTGCTGATTCTTCAGCTACTTCTGAGTATAACATACACAGTTTTAAAAGTTTAAAAATTCAAAATAATAGTTTTATTTCTTTGTTTCAGATTGGAAGTACAGTTCTGGCTTTGTCACTGCAGACATGATTCAAACCCACCTCCCTTCCCCTGGCAGTGAGACACTCATTCTTATGTGTGGGCCACCACCTATGATTCAGTTTGCTTGTCAGCCCAACCTGGACAAACTTGGCTATCCCAAGAGCAGTACATTTTCTTATTAACACCCATGGCATCTGATGCATCTTTGTAAGTATTGCATATTTTCCTACAGCAACAACTGGTATGTAACTGTGTGGTATTTGTGTGTGTGTAACTGCTTAATGTCATTTCTCTGCTTTATAGCTTCATAATTACCTTGGCATGTTTTTAATACTAAGAAGTTGCATCTTGAATTGCTTGGAATTAACAAAGTCTAAAATAAATCAGTGTAATTAGAGAGGTAGGACAGAGATAAAAACACTTATTTGTAAACATGAGTGTGAAACGGGACTAGGACTATTTGACTGTGCTCTAGAGGGTAATTCACTTACTGGATCCTGAGAAAGGAGAGTACAAAAACCCCCAGTCATTATTTAGTTATTTATTTTCAAATTTTATTTTACAGTACTTTACTAGGGACTAATAAAGTAGTCACAGTATGCTACTGAAAAAAGTGAACAGAATTTGGACGACAGGCAACTTGCTTCTTATGGTAACATGAATTGACATTAGTGTGACGTTTATGCAGAAAGATTAGGATTACGTAACTGCATGCTGTCTTCTAACAGCTTTAGCTAAACAATCACTGCCAACTATATATGGAGGTTCTGGGCTGCACATGCAGACCTAACTATCCCCTGATATTACAGCATTTGAACGTCACTCTTTTAAGTGTAGTGCTCGCTCTTTTGGCAGCTTCAGAGATTTCCTCTGCTTATGAGAAAAGTACAGCTTCTTAGTTCCTAGTGTAAGCTCTGCTGAGTTGATCTTACACTCAGCTAATGCCTTATCTGCATTACAGGCCAATTACAAAAATAAAAAATTACAAAAGATCTTTCCTATAACAGTACCTAAACATACTATGTAAAGGATGACAATAAAAGGGTAAAACCTGTTGCCAGTCTTGGCCTTCCAGACTCTGGATTCAAGTGCCACTTCTCAGCCAATTCCTGTTTCACATTAGGTAGTATGGAAGATAGAGTTTAGGAGAGTTACCTGTAATGTGTTGCTACATTGACAATATTAAATGCTATCTGGTAAGTCCCACTGGCAGAAAAGAGGTAGAGCATTTCTGCACCACTGCATCAAGCTTCTTCTGGCCACCCCAGACAGGCATGAGGTATTATTAGTGTTCTTCTTCAGGTTGAAACATCATCTCCAGTCTTCAAAGGTAGGCGTTAAAAATCTGCTGTCATTCAGCATTTCATCTTGGCTTAACATCGTCTGAAAGAAGATGATTTGAAGGAGTAAGCATGTTTAGTTAGGGGCCTGTAGTTAGAGAAATCCAACTGTAATTAGATCAGATTCACAACAGAGGGGGTTAGAGCCACGTAAAAGGAATTTATTGCAGCTTTAAAGAAACTATTATTTGCTTGAGGCAATTTTCACAGAGATTTTGTCTGTCCACAGAAGGACTCCAATATGTTATGTAATTCTTCATTATACCTTTCAGTTGACTTTGGGGTTTTTTTAATAAATGAGCTGCTATGGAGGCAGGAGTTGTTGATTTTCGTTTTTTTGCTTTCCATGGAGTTTTGGCTCATGCACATTTTCAAGTCTGTCTATCTCTTTTCTAGACTTGCTGTGACTGAGGCATTTGATGATGGTTACTTGCAAAATCTTGGAAGACTTGTTTTCATTTAAGCAATGAGCAGAGTTCTCAAAAAATTAAAATAGGCCTAAATGAAACAATTTTTGAGTGCAGTTTTTTGGACTATGAATATGCAGACCTTAAAGAGGTATTTAATAAGAGTAGTGATCTGCTTATTCTTAACTACCAGCAGCACTGACCAGCTTTCACTGAATTCTAGCAGAAAACATTTATGACTTCAAACCAAGAGTGGAATTAGTACGTACCGTAAGCTGGCTTATGCCTTGAGAAAGAGCCCCTATTTGCATTACTGTTCCTTCTGAATGTTCCATCTGTAAAAGTATTCAGGAACTAGTTCAAATCAGACAGTATGTGCAATTTGATTCATTCTACATGCATCTTTGGGAGGTATCTGTGCCTGGACAAATGAAGTTGTGCTTAAGTTTAAAAGCTCTGATTTCTTCACATTAACAAAAATGCCTCCATGCATCTGTAAGGCATGTGAAAATGCATTTGACAATAGGAAGAGTTAACCCGGATTAACAGAGATTAATTCCATGAAAGGAGTTGTAATTCACACAAGAAAAGCTTAACTGATATTGTCAAGAAGAGTAATATTTTCCAGATGGTGTAACACTTAGTATACTTCTGGAAGTCTTCTTTCACTGGCAAGAAGAGTCCTTAATGACACATGTACACCTTACATTAAAAGGTTATCAGTTCTAGGGCATTAAGATTTCACTGCATACCCACATGCTCAGAAGTCATGCTTAATTGAAAAACCATGCTCCTAGAGAAAGAATCCAGTATTTTTGTAATGCTTGAACAACTGCAACATGTAAGCTTGGCTCCAGGGTTAATGCATTTGCTGTGCAGGTGGAGATCCAGATGAAATTACAGTCAGGATTTGGCACTGTCCCTGCCTAGGAACAGTATTTTACTAAGGTGTACATTGAACAAGACAATGGTTAGATAATGAACACAAATGAGATGTTAGATGCTCTAAACCATGCAAGTGAAAAAAGTACTTTCACAATCTTTTCAATTTTGTGACCATTCTTTTATCAGGCTGAAGATATTTTTGCCTCTCAAGGTTGCAGTGGGTAGGACAGTTTACCCCAACTGCCTCTGTCTGGCTCTTGTGTGTTGCTAAATTTCACACACACCTCCAGGAGCTCCATTTTTCAGGGTTTACATCCCTTTACACGACAGCAAAGTTAAATAAAATTTGATGGGCTTTAGTCCTCACCATTTGTATGTTTCATGTCTAGACAGTTTAATTTGAAAGTTCACATTACATAACAAAAGGGAATTATTTAATTACCAGTTTATTAATAATCTTGTTCATTACTGATGCATTGTTTTCACATACACTGTCTAAACATAACTAGTCCCCATTGTACATAATGAAATAAAAATTCAGTTGGATTCTTTGAGTAATACCTGTTAAAAATATACAATCCAGTTATACTTTTATATAATATAACTTGATACCTTTGTACAAATCAGTTCAAATAAATTTATTACAAAAAATTAGCGTGCCATACTGAGATTATGAAAGCTACAAGTACAAAAGCCTCACGTTTGCTGCAACCTCCACCTTACTTGTTAAAATACATCTATCTTTTTAGTGTAAAGGTGTTATAGTCCTGAAAAAAGGGCTTGAAGATGGACGAGTTTATTATGGTATTGATTAAAAAAAAAAAAAAAGGTTAACCTGACATTCTTAGTCTAGAATTCTATCCAGTGTCCATAGCCAGTACTTTCTCGGTAAGTTCATGCGGATGTAGTAAATACATAATATAACATTTGGTTATTTGCAAGCTTTGGAATGCATGGAGAGGATGAGATGAGGATGGCATCAGTCTGTCTGTCCCACCTGATCCAGTTCCCTATCAGTGAATGGACTAAGTCCTTTGTATCCACCATAGTTTTTCTGAGTACCATTTGCAGCAGCTGGGTTGGTATCCATAGGACAAATGTAGTCTGTTGATTCATCAAATTTCTTTTTCCTTAAGTTTCCAAAATGTGAAAATCCAAGCTTCTTTGGCTAAAATAAGAAGACAACGCAACACATTTTGAATAAGAAAAACAAGTCTGTCCTCTAAACATTCAAAATCCCCTCCTTTTTGATTTACTGCCATGCCCTAGTCCTTCAAGTACATAGATTCGGAATTAAATAAATCGTTTTAAAATTGGGAGTGACTGTTGATGGATATATTTAGATAGTGTTTTTTATAAGAAAAGATGGGAGGGATTGCATGTGTATTTCAGAAGCTGACTTAAACAGATACAAATTACATACCGGGGTATCTAGAATTAAGGTAAAAAAAAAAGAGTAGAACTCCTAAAACTGACCTTTCCCTCATATTTTCTTTCTAGGATGGGAGGGGAAATCTGAAATATCTCCTACTTGAGAGCAGTACGTACCCGAACTTTGGCAGTGGTGGTCAGAGGCGTGTATGCTGCTGACTCTGTTATCTCTCTTCTTTCCTGCTGTGCCTCTGGTCCAATTAATACGTTAAAATTGGTTGTTAGGTGGCGTCGCAGGAGGGTCTTCTGAGGTGGAATATTCAGCAGCATTGCCAGTGTGTCACCGTTGAAGCGAGGTTCAAGAATCTGTTGGAAAATAGCAGGATAGTTACTTTTTGAATGGATAACTATTTGAAATAGTAAAATTTACAGTGCTTATCAGAGGGCTTTCTCATTCTTACTAAGATACCAGTCTACATTAGACCTTTTATAACTCACTTGGGCTATGATACTTCCTAGGGTTTGAAGGGGAAATACAGGGCAGTAGGCACTAAGAAGGGCAGAGCATGATCAGGCAAATACGTATTTGTATCTGTCATCAATCCTTATATTTGTGTGGATTGAACAAGTTTTGGGTTTGGAATTTTCTGCTTTGCTCAGAATATAAATGTAATCTCAGCACTTTT
>VWZY01003755.1:16426-57705 GCA_013399075.1 Chloroceryle aenea | reverse complement strand
TTCACTTTTGCAAAAATTCTACAGCACTAGTATCGTGGTAAGTTCCAGAGTTCTGAAATACCAAGACACTACAAATAATTCTTAATGTTTTGAATTTAAAAAATGTCATTCCTGTTGCTGGCAGGACTGCCACCAGTTCAGGGCAGTTACTCACTGTGCCTCACAATTCAATTAAAACCACTCAGAGAGGCCCTGTCAACAAGTAACTTTCCCAGATTACCGTTTGTTTTGTTTCGTTTTTTTTAATGTACTTCTGTTAAGCACTCGTGAACAGCTCAGCTTTGATTATAAAAATATGTTTTAGTGGTTGCTCTTTTAGTTTGTAGAATGGACCAGATAAAGAGGCTCTTTAGAAGGCCTGATGAGGCTTTTGTAGCGCAGCTACACGCTTCCTGCTGCTTGACAAGCACCAGACAAAAAATGCCACTCTGCAGTAGAGATGCAGTAAGATGTTAAATTCTTACAATGAGACCACCATGCACTCCGCTTCCTCGAAGGTTTGGTGCGTATTCTGCCAGATCGACTGATCTGAGCCATTCCATCACTCTGTGATTGGACCACTGAACTACTTCAGAAGGTGAAATGTTCTGTTGAAAGTAACCAGAAAAGATGTGAAACTACAGCCTACGCTGTCACTGCACATTCACAGTACGTTCCCTCGGTTCTGATGATAACACTGGTACTCCACTTCCTCAAAGGGCAATGTATTTTCCCTGATTCTAAGGTACCGATTCTGTCCAACACCTCTTTGAGACATGCCCTGAGGAGATGGCAGGCATAGCCTAGTGCAGGTCATAGAACCATTAGGGTTGGAAAGGAGCTCGAGTATCAGCGAGTCCAACCTTCATCCCAATATCTCTCTATCCACTAGACCATGGCCTCAAGTGCTATGTCCACTCTTTTTTTAAACGCCTAATGAGTGGATGTAGCACTGAGTGAAGCCCCTTGTACTGCATCAGGCAGTTAACAGTAGAGATTACAGATGCCAGACGTAAAAAAGGGAGCATTCTGAGAACAGTGTTACTGTCGGTCTTTAACACTACGAGAATAAGCTATGCTAACCAGGTAGGGCAAAAACCTTAGACCCTTTTAGAGTTAAAAATGAGGCCAGGCAAAGAAGAAAAAAAAACATTCTGGATTATTCTCTCTCTTCTTTAAACTAAGCAAATAATTTCTAAAGGGCTGTGCATGAGATTCAAGTAGTAAGTGGCTCAAGCACTTAAGGGCTGAGTAGATGTTTATTATCACTGAGTACATGTTACATTCCAGAGCTGGAAAGAGAATAACGACTGCTTTAGACAGAATTCCCTGTTCTATCATTGTCCACTGCTCAGCTTGGCTAGAATCTGTCTTTTTGCTAGAGTCAGGTAATTAGTAGTTGTTTAAATTAATTTATTTAAACATAATTTTACCTCCTCAACTGGTCTCCTGCGTAGACAGTGGGGGTTAAAACCATTGACATGCAGCACGTGAATGGCACATTTAATACTCAGATGATGCAGCTGACTGGTGACTTTCAGGAAGAGAAGGTCATTCTGTAAAAGAGAGAGCCTTGCAAGTGGCACAGAATACACACAGCATACACCCCAAGGAAGAAAGATTTTAAGCTTGCTGTGTGAAAACTTGAATTTGAAAGAGGTTTTTTTAGGGTGGGAGTTTTGAGGGTTTGTGGTGTTTAAAACAAACCGCACCATAGCAAAACCTGGCTAAACAATGAAAGAGAATGTGCAGCCTGTTCAGTAAAATCCAGGCTCATGGAGAATTTGAAATACTTGGCCTGTTTTTGATAGGGCTGAGATCCTGCCGTGGGAGGATCACTGCAGCTGGCAACACACTACCCTTGGAACCACAGGGACCATGCTCCTGTAACAAGGGCTCCTTAAGCAGCACGGACATGGCTGTACTTTTGATAATGGCTAAATTAGACTTTTTTCTTTTTTTCATAGCACAGTTAACAAAAACAAATAGTTATCCAAACCTGGGCTTTAAGAAAACACAGTGGCTCTGTATGAGTTCATGGTTTGCTGCTAATGGGGTCAGACCTGTACAAATAACCTGATTAGCTGCTCATCTATAGTTTGCTGAGTGTTGTTGCCAGCAGCTCCAGAAGCTGTGCGTAAAACGGGTCATTTGACCTTTAATCATGGCATGACATGTGACACTAAAACTTTGCAGAAGCTATAACATATCCTGTGACTTATTTCATGTACTCGGGAACAGTCATCATGCACTAGGCAACGCAAGTGAGTTACTACTGGCACTACTTCTGTCTTGCAAAACATTCTTTAACTGCTCACAAAGGAAAATGGTAAAATTATTTGTTCCTTCTGAAGTTAAATTTTGTTAAGCTGAGGAAAAAGGATTTTAGCTTACCACAGTTAAGTACTGCAACATTCGCCCATCAACTCTGGATTCGTGAAACTGGTCTTTATACTGAGGTAAGCCAATATCATCAAGCCATCCTGCAGGTACAAGAACAACCGCATACCCCAATCCAGATTGGTGTGAATGCAGCACTCACACAGCTCGTTCTACCCATTCACCTTTTAAAAGGACAGCCTCGTACCAGAAGCCTAAAAGCAATTCCCAACAAACAGCTTTGTCTGGAATACCCCTATAATAGTTCACATCCAGTGTGTGACTGCGCGTACACCTTCTGCAGCATAACAAAGCTCTTGCTAGATTGAGCCCCATCCCATTTAGCTTCCTCTATCTGGATGGCAGGGTTCCCCTTGGAACTGTGTATTTCGATGTCAAGAACATCACAAGAATCCCCAGATTTTTACTCTGCTTAAATTCAGTGCTCTTAAAAAGATGTTTTGTAACTGCTTAAGCCAAGCTAATTTCCCCCGACCATTCCTTTCCGAGCAATTCTGTGACAGTTCAAACACTTACGTGTCACCCAGATATGATCGAGTTGTGCAGACTTCTCATCTTGTTTTGCATTTATGGATTTAATGGCCAAAACTAATTTCTTTCTATGCAGTGGGTGCTTTATTCCCATTTCCTGCAACAAAAAAAAACGTTTTGCCTCAGCTCTGGCTCTTTTTATCTTGTGAGGTAGCCACAAAAATGGATACTGCATTTTAGAAAGGTAGAGCTGCCAGTTGTTTGAACGGGCCTGGTTGTACAGGGTCAACACATGCAGTTGCTTGAGAGAAACAGTCAGATTATTACCTTTTCCATGTCCTGAGGTGTTGCAGTTAACAGCGTATGGCCTGAGGTCACCCACTGCCGTGCAAAAATGACGTACTGGCCAAGACCAAAGTCCTCAAGCCAGTTACAAACTCTTTCAGTGCTCCACTGAGCAAAGGGAGCGTTGTAGTCACTGAAAAGTACAAGAAATATTTGAAAAACCTTACAAGAAAGAATTGTGGTTATTACCAGAAAGCTGACGGTGCACCAGAGGCAGCAGTGCTGCAGTGCACGTACTGGCGAGCTGCGCTCCGTGCAGCGACAAAAACCAGCAGCTGTTCTTGCGGGCCGTGCTGCGGTACTGGTGTCATCTCAAGCTGGCTGCTCAGCCTCAACTTCTTATCCGATGGGTGACGTGGGGGGGCTGAATTAAGAATTTCCCATTTTCTATTTTTAAAAAAATGCTGAATGCCCTTGCAGATACTCCCATGGGAGATGAGGATAAGTTTACTTGTTCTTTACCAAGGTAACATTTTGGACACTCGCAACGGGCAGCTAGTGCTACAACCTGCAGTCGAAGGAGTGCAGACGGGGAGCTACTCAGGGTACGCTTTCTACCAGCTGTTCTTTCCAGTTGTGGAATTCCATGTGGCATGAAGTACATTGGGAAAAAATGTATTTCAGAAGAGGAGGGTTGGGCTGTTCAGCACGTTTAACAATACTGTTTTATATGCTGTGCAAGGCAAAGAAGGAAGTGTTACCTTTTCTGGCCTTTGGTTTCCTTTGATCTGGATAACCGAGGTCCAGCTGTTGCACGGAGACCGCCTCTTCGGAACTCTGCCAGACCCAGATCGTCTGCAGGGAAGTTACCTGACTGAGTTCTTCTTATTCTTTCAAGACAAGAGTGCCATGATAGTACTATTAGCATTAGTTTCACATAGTGACAACTAGAAGCTGTATGAATCTGCCTGTAAACTACAGACCTCTGAGGAAAGAAAAAATCTCTGCCAAGCAGCCATAACCTTTGAACCCAGTTAATAATGCACACTGGAGGCCAGAGCTGTAAACCTCCGCTGTCCTGAAGCAGATCAAGTGAACACCATAAAATTCAGTCCCCCTGCTTTTTGTTTCTTCTCATATTTTGTCACCAGTGTCTTCTGTAATGAACAGCTAACTACCATTTAATTTTTCACAACTAATGAAATTGTTGGCATTCTAAACTATTAGCATTAAAATGACAGCAGAGCATCTTAGTTCTTCCGAGAGCATGACGCTGTGAACACTACCACCCATTTTTCTACTCCCACCTGTACACAGAGGCACCCACAGAGCTGTTTTCTCTCCTTTTTCTGAATTTCCTCTACTGTTGCTGTAGATAGCATAGATTTTGCCAAGCACCGGATTCGTTCTCAGTCAAAATGCTTTGACAAGGAACTAAAACTAAACTTACTTTCCCCAGATTTTCTTGATCCCTTTTGGACTCTTTCTGTTTTCTGGAGACAACGGAGACTGTGGACCTGAATCCGTTCCCGAAGAAAGAGGTGAAAGGTCATCCGAGGCTACTGTACCATCCACACTCTCTGTTTCTCCTGGATTAAGAACAGTAATATGGTCACATTTTATACTAATTATTAACAAAGTTGTTATTCTGGGAGAATAATGTTTAAATGCAAAACATAATAAAAATTTAAAGATATCTATAAAATTGTTCTTGTATTAAAAACCATGCTCAGAAGATGGAAAAAAAAAATAAGTGTACATCTGATACAAAAAAGTAAAATATTGGGTTAAATAGTATTGTTATTTCAGTTACTTGTAGTTAAATTCTTTTAATTTAAGACAAGTTTTAAGACTGAAACAGCTTCTTTAGACTTTTCTTATTCTTAATACCCTAACTCCTCCATCAAAATCAGTGGGAATTTTTCTGTTGAATTCAGCAAAAACAGAGTGAAACATCTTAAAAAGAAATCCCATCTGAATGCTCTACAGCAAAAGCCGTTACTTCGTTTCAGCACCGCACTTAATTCAATCTGGATGGTCCACTTGGTATCAGTATTTTATAGAGAAAGGGAGGGGAAAAGGAAAGGAAAAAAGTAAGCAGCAAAATTCATGTTAAAGTTGCATCTTGTTTGGATACAGTACCTAGCACTGGTGCACTGACACTCCTGATGCGATCTTCAGTCATCCCAAGAAGCAGAAAGCCAGATGAGGAAGCAAAGAAGATATAAAACAGCAGCAAAATAAAGTTACAGAAGAGCAAAGTGGTAAGCTAAGCATTAAAAGCAGAAAAAAAAAAGAAAAGGAGCAGTTATGCTTGACATGAAAGTGAATATACACTGGTGTGCACAAGCCCCAGGAATTCTGTAGAGGTCATCTTCTATAGACAAGGATGATCGTTTATCTCGTTGTCTTCTAAAAAACTGTTCTCAGACAACACATCAGGCTTATACTACAGAGCTCCCCAAAGCCTGCACAACATCGGAAATGGAGCATTGTCTAAGATTACATCAAATTCCTCTGAAATACAGGATTGGGGGTGTAATGAATTTACTGCACATGTGAGAAACAAGCCAACCTGCATAAAAAATTCTGTTAATTCAGTGTATTTAAGGAGTCCTTGCTTGTTTCTAGCAAAATGACACCTTCCTTTACAAGACCACCCACCCTTGGATAGCCCTGCAGATGAAGACACAATAGCATAGCTCACACATTGCCTACAATGTTGTGACCATGGGGAAAAAAAAAAGAAAAGAAACACCACAAACCCAACAGTAAACCTAAACAACCCACAACCTCCTGATATCTTGAAACTACGGTACCCAAACAACTCTTACGACTGCAAGGCCTTAAAGAAACAAAATCCTGCCTTAAAAGAAAAACAAAACCAAAACCCAGCATAACTTCTAAAGTGTAGAAACACTTGAAAGTCACAAGCGATACACTCGTGCCTGACCTCCCAAGCTTTTCAGTCCTTGGCAAACACCTGGCTCTGTACCTCGCTCTAATACCTTTGTCAAAAAAATCCATGCTTAAAACGCCACTGAAAAGAAGTTAATATAGACTTCCACGTGGCTGTGGAGGTGGAATAAGAATATACTTGTATTTTCAAAATATGTTGATGTTTTTCTGCACCTGGCAAGGTCATTTTACACTTGTGGTACCCCACAAGCTCCATCAGCCAAAAGGGCCAGTACCAAGATCTGGGCCTGAAATGTGCACATTAGTGTTCCTTCTATTGGAACGTTTCACACACTAAAATGCAGGGGGATGGCAAGGGATAGGTTGGTTTGTTTTATTTAATGCATCATTTTTTGATGGACTTGGCTGTGAGTTTTTGTTTGCTTGCTTGCTTTTTAAGAAAATAAATTGTCAAACTTGGGGGGAAGCACTGGAAGCACATCTGGAAAAATACTGCTCCTTCATCTTGTCAATATGTTTGCGTCTCTAAAAGTTCCAATTTTTAGTTACACATTTGTTGACTTTAAATCTCCACAATTTCCAAAATACCCTCTCCCTTCCTCACGCTATCAATGATGTCAGCAA
This sequence comes from Chloroceryle aenea, assembly GCA_013399075.1. Classification (NCBI taxonomy): domain Eukaryota; kingdom Metazoa; phylum Chordata; class Aves; order Coraciiformes; family Cerylidae; genus Chloroceryle; species Chloroceryle aenea. The sequence continues at coordinate 51,027 of VWZY01003755.1, read as the reverse complement.
ATTGTATCATCAAATGCAACAAAGAACACCACTCTAATTTAGAACCAGCCTTTACTCTCCTCTGAGCTAATGTGGAATATTTTTGTTACATTGTTAAAAAAAAAAGTAGAACTTTACTTAAGCAAATCATGTTCTAATCCATTGTTTCAGCATGGATTATATCCCATGTTATGTCCCACTCCCTCAAGCGGTTTGCTGTCCCCCCCTGGGAGAGGTTCAGATACATACTTAGGCCTAGGATGCTGCTGTCCTCATTCTCCTTCATGCCACACACATCAGGTGAATTATTTGTTCCCTGCTCTCCATTCTGTAAAGGTCGAGGCAGCTTTCCTGGCAAGGTTTGGTACTTGCTGCCTTTCACAAGTGGCTTGTTCTGGTTTGGTTTTGTTTTTTAAAGAGGGAGCAACAGAAATAAATACAAAATCAAATCACTCAGCATTTGCAATCCAGTACACAATATTTTAAAATCCAGTACACAATATTTTAAAAGCTGAGAAAAAGTATTTAACATTCCATGTTTCAAAATGACACCACCCCCTCCATGCTTCTGCTGACAGAGAATTCACTTTAAATTCAACAGTAAACTGAGAAAAGTTTTCCAGCCAAGACACAGCCTTCTTTTCCCGCATCTGCCCCGCCCACCCTATGCATTACATTAATGTATGTTCTCTTTCATATCGGATGGGTTTGTCTCCCTTTCCTCTGGGACCTTGGCACTATATTTGGTCCTTCTAAGGTCAACTTTTGACAGTGCCAGAAATGCATTTAGTTGTTTCTCAGCCCATTCTTTCCATTTTTTTCCTCCTATTTTTTTTTCACCAGACCATCTGTGTTTCTGCCTTACAATTGTATCTTGCTGGAGTTTAAGCCAAAAGCATTTGTATAACTCAAATTTTGTCAGATCTATTTACCCACCACCATTAATAATAAGAAAAGAGTAGATTTAGGGTACAGCAATTCAACTTTTGTAAGAATTAGCATTTCTTATAGTCAACATGTTATTATGTTTAGAAAAAATACTTAGGGCTAAATATATAGTTGCCAAACACATAGCTAAATATATAGATGTCAAATACATAGCTAAATATATAATTGCCAATTCTCCTATAGAACCTAAGCACAAGATATACTTTTGATACATGCTGGGGGGTCTGAATGGCTGCTGACTCTGCAGTTTTTGTCCACATCAGGCTAAAAATAAGCATCTAATGTACACTGCCTGCAGCTGTGGTACATGCACAGTGTCACTAGTATCAGTGAGGTTACTTATGCTTGAAGGACCTTCCTCCAGCAACAACACTCACATGGGCTGGTCCTCAAAGTCTCTGGGTTTTGTATTGAAAGGGAAGTGGTGTGTAGGCTTTGCTGAAAATAGAGCATCTATTTGAAGCTTGCATAGAAATCCCATCATTTTGAGCCCAACGATACTTTCCCAGCCCAAGCACGTGTCTCACAGCGGTACCTGTCTACAGGTTTGGAAATGGCATGTCGAGATTTCTTCAATAGCAAACCAAGATGAAAAGATGGAGACGTTGCTCTGGACGTATATCCCACAACTATCAGAACTTTAGGAGGCTTTCTAGAGAAGCAGTGAACCTGCACCTCCAGCTGACATCAGTGGGAGTGATGCACCTTCAGTGCATGTTTTGGATCAACTCCTATTGGTGAATGTTTCAGTATCAGAGATTATGAGGGGGGAAACTTTGTACCGAAAATACAGAAACCACATTTAGTATGCAGAAACAGAGTATGCTCCTGTTTAGTGGCCACATTCTAACAGAAGTGTTTGAAAACATTGTGACAGGACACTACATGAAATATTTAATGAGATAACTGCTGCTTTATCTGTTCTTATTTCAAGGCCTAGAGGAATCTCTGTGTTCTGCAGCTGCAGCTCAGATTCCTCAATTCCTCAACCCCCTTCCTCTTTTGGCAACTGTAGGAGAACATCCTGACTTCCACCAAAGCTTAAATGAGTAGAGAAATTGCTTATTACATTAGCACTGCATTTCTCTCAAACTGACTGACCTCAGCTTCATCCTCATGTAAAAGCTTTTAGTTAAAAAAAAAGATTTCCATCTCAGATTCTTACCCCTGTTCTCAGTTTGTCAGTACCAGAACTATGCAAACATTTGAAATGAAAGCATAACATGAAAACACAGACGTACCGCCGCAGCACATCACAACAGATACATGTTAAGAGAGTTTACACTTAAATATACCTCTTGTTCTACAACAGGCTGTACTGGTTTTCCGTCTACATACTACGGAGTTGCAGGGAGGGTAATTTCAGTTTATGGAAAAAAGCAACAGACAAATGTTAGTATTAACATACATACACAGAACATAAACTCTACTCTTACTACTACAGCGATGCTATTTAATGCATTGACAATATACTACAAGGTCTGTTCTGTCTTCATTTCATTTCAATGAAATATTTAATACTAAATGTGTCTCTTCAAACCACTCTACAAAATCCAGGCCCTAATTTCTGTTGTGATCAAAAGAATTTTTCTATTTTCAGGCTTCCGGGTGGTCCCTTTAGACTTTGTTTAAGCTGGGAACATAACAGTTGTTTAATAAATAAACCAATATGTAAATGACCAATGTAAAAAAAGAACACAGGCAAGACTGTTACGTATCCAGCAGAAACCATAAAGAGCTGTAATAAAAATGAAGTGATAAGAATACCAGCACAGCTACAGACACCAGTGTGTTTTATTTTTATTATTGCTGGGTGCAACTGGAATTTGTGTTTTGTTCAGACTAGAACAGCTCCAGTAACACTGCCACCAGCACAGGTTCTCTTGGACTTAATGCAGGAAGCAAAGTCTTGCCACGATGGGTCAACAAGATGAGTTTTCTTGGTTTTGGTTGTAAGTAATTCACTTGTAGCCAGGCCCTCATACACACAGGGAGGTCTCAGCTCTTTCACTAAGAAGCCTCACGCCTAAATAAGGCAAATGATTTAAATGCCTTGCTGAACATGGGGCTGGAAAGGATATTCCCTCATATCCTTGGTAGTTTCTTGTTCCTCTGTGGAGTCTGATTTAACAGATAGAGCAGATCTACATCTTAAATGTGCAGGTCCAGCCTTATCAGTGTCAAATTAAGGTGTTTTTTTTTATTTAGGACAGGAATATAATTCAGAAGTGATGAAAACAGACCTTCATAAATTCCACAGGGAATGAAATGTTAGTTCTGAACTGATTTGTCACATGTATGACCACAATCAAATGAGTGCAACACACATTTCAGACATTCTATTTGATAACTGTCACCTTCAGAGATTTAACAAAAATTTAAGAAAGTCTGAAGAACTGGAGCAATCGTGTTACTGGTGCCCACTTGAAATGGCACTGCTGGGTGTAGGTAATCAAATATTAAGCCCAATTTGAGTACAGAGTCCGTAAGAGTCTCACAAAACATAATTACAAGTGCAGAAAAATGTCAGTGTGCGTAATGGCAAAACAAACCTCTGGACCATGATGTAATGAGACTTTGCAAATTGGAATCTTTATTCTGGAGTGTAATTAAGCCTTTAAAGAAGCACAGTACTCCTGCTGTTTTAAGTAAGGCAACATCCATCACCTCCTTCAGGAATGCCACTGAGATCAGAAGTTGAAGTTATGGAGAGACATTCATCTTTACATGCAGACACTCGGGAAGGAATTCTATGTGGAAATGCCCTGTCCCAATACTTAATTACTTTCAGGATTTGGTCTGGACAATCAGGTACTGAGGTGGGTTGTGAGCTGGTCGAAGGAAAGAAGTCAGTGTTGTGGTCAATGGGGTAGGGTCTAGTTGGAGGGCTGTATCTAGTGGAGTCCCACAGGGGTCAGCACTGGGACCAGTACTATTCAATCTATTCATCAACGACCTGGATGAGGGAACAGAGTGCACTGTCACCAAGTTTGCTGATGACACAAAGCTGGGAGGAGTGGCTGACACACCAGGAGCTGTGCTGCCATCCAGCCAGACCTGGACAGGCTGGAGAGCTGGGTGGGGAGAAATTTGATGAAGAATAACAAGGGCAAGTGTAGAGTCTGGCATTTGGGGAAGAACAACCCCAGGTACAGGTACAGGCTGCGGACTGACCTGTTGGAGTGTGGCACAGGGGAAAGGGATCTGGGGGTCCTGGTGGACCATGAGCCAGCAATGTGCCCAGGAATGCCAGTGGCATCCTGGGGTGGATTAGAAGGGCTGTGGTTAGTACATGGACAGAGGTTCTCCCCGCTCTCTACTCTGCCCTGGTGAGGCTGCATCTGGAATATTGTGTCCAGTTCTGGGCCCTTCAGTTCAAGATGAACAGGGACCTGCTTAAGAGAGTCCATCACAGAGCCACAGAGATGATGACGAGTTTGGAACATCTCCCTTGAAAGGAAAGGCTGAGGGAGCTGGGGCTCTTTAGCTTGGAGGAGACTGAGGCGTGACCTCCTTCATGTTTATAAATATGTAAAGGGTGAGTGTCAGGAGGATGGAGCCAGGCTCTGCTCAGTGACATCCGATGACAGGACAAGGGGCAATGGGTGCAAGCTGGAGCACAGGAGATTCTGTGTAAATGTAAGGAGAAACTTTTTCACGGTGAGGGTGACAGAGCCTGGCCCAGGCTGCCCAGAGAGGTTGTGGAGTCTCCTGCTCTGGAGACTTTCCAGCCCCGCCTGGCTCTGTTCCTATATGGGATGCCCTGGGTGACCCTGCTCTAGCAGGGGGATTGGAGTCGAAGATCTTTTGAGGTTCATTCCAACCCCTCTGTGATTCTTTGATTTGCTGCCTCAACATTTTTAACAATTTGGAAGTCAAAATTATTTTAAAAAGCATTTATCTAGAAACAAAATAACACTGCCATTGAATAAAATGACTCCTCATTAACATTATTTGTTGCATTTCTTTTAAAACTTTTTCTTCTTTCAGTTGAAAAGCTGATTTCAAAGGTGTATACATACGGGTGTATTTTAAGCTTGGCAATGGGATAAAGAACCTGAACTGTTTTATCGTTAGGGCTTTTTCGCCCCCGCACAGTGTTAGACCTGGTTAGGGTTACTATATGTAAAATAAAAATAATATCTATACTTGAGCTTTATCTTTTAGTTGTGATATCAAGCACCAGAAAGAGCGATTACAAATAAACTAACCTTTTCCAGGGATTCACTCTGCAAGTCTTCCAAGCTATTTGACTTTTTTTTCTGTGGAGCCCTTAAAATAATGACAGGCATAAAAGTAACAGTTAAGAGATAAATAAATAGAGAAGTAAACATGGTATGTTTGCATATGCCAGGACTGTATCAAGTGACAGCTGTATAGATCACATAATATCTGCAGAGAATAGATAATTCAGAATTAGGAGATTAATTAATTTTGTTATATTTTTAGCCTAAAACTCACAGTATTGGGAACCTCAACAAATGAAGTCAGAAACAGCAGTGAGTCCTCACTGATCAACAGTGAAAGACAACGAGACACAAGGTACAATTTTAAACTTTATATTCGCAGATGACTTTTTAGAAGTAAAAGTTGACAGTAGGAATTCTCTGAGCAGTTTGCAACATTAGGGGATTTTAAAAATGGGAAAGGGTAGAATTACATAAAAAAGTTCTTGCTGTATGTACACACTTCAAGAATTCAGTTTGTTCTTACCTATTTGTGATTTCCAAAGGTTCTTCTTGTGGAGAGATTAAATTAGCTGCAGATACTGGAATGCTTCCACTATAAATGAGAATAAAATACAATGGTTTAAGTACTGCAATAGATATATCTTCTGATATATAAAAGTGCTGATTTATTCCCATAATTCAAACCTTACACAATTAAGTATTGCAAACTCCCAGAGCAAACACTGCTTTCACAGCTACCCCAGAGTCCTTGCACAGCCAAGAACACGCAAGAGAAGATGCCAACAGTTAGAATAAGTAATACAGGTTTAGGGCAAACCACACTAAAAACAAGAAACAAAGGTCTTGCCTGATTTCCATGGCTTTGTGTGGCACTGGTGAGAGCAGAGCTGGTGACAATTCTCCTGGAGAGGCCTAAGTAAAATAGAAGAGTTTCAACCATGTAGCTCTAGGGCCTGATTCTGAATCTGTTCTACCCATACCAAAAACTACAGACATTCAGCCAGGGGAAAACCTTCATCTGCATAACTTCAGCTACCACAAAGAAACCAGTAGTAACAAATAAAATATACAGCAGAACTTGCTTAAAACAACTTTAAGTAAAGTACCACTGTTTTATATAATTCGCCTTGAGGATTATTCAAAAGATTCCACTTCCTTAAAGTTGTCTCGAGTTGTTCTTCAATGCCACCAGAGACAGAAGAGCCTGTAAGCATTAAACGTTAGAATTAGTAAGAGAGAGAAACAGGCCAAAACACCCACATTTAGGACCGTATCAGACAGTTTAAATAGTTCAGTTTCCAAATGCCTCTACAGCCTTCATCTGATGCATGTCATTTACCAGCCTCTCTGCTCCCCACCCCTCCTTCAGGTGCTGACTAAGAGCAAGCCAATTTATTTTAGAGCAACAAATTTACACTTTTAGTTATATGCAGTGCTCTGCTGTGAGCAGCTGAGTTGCTTATGAGGCAGCTTCTGGACCACTCTAACTCAGAGTGTGATATTCTGAGGCAAGTTCAAGTCGGTACCATTTTCTTGCAGTGTATGGCTTCACTGGCAGCCTGCATATCAAACTTGCAGAGTAGTTTAGAGAAGACATTTTTTCTGGAGATCTCCTACATGTAGGGTTGCCAACAGGACGTGCAAGGTCTGCTGTGCCATGATGGAGAAATTTAAGTGTAATGAAGTAAAACTTATAGCTGCTGGAACACAGCACAAAAGAGCTACTGATAGTCGAGTTCAGGATAGCTCCTTTACATTTACTTCAGCTGTCAGCAGATGTTTCAAGTGGCTGCCCTACTTCAACCCAAAAGAGATTTGTGCTACCTATGGCCAAGTCATCTTCTGTACACACGATTCGTAGCTTAAGCAGAAATAAGAAATGCTTGCCATATATTGTGTTTCTGTCAAGTAATTATTTGAAGCAGTTATCAGAAAGAGAAGATTTCAACCTTATTTCTTTTTATTTTTTTTAAACTACTTACAGCACAGGAAATAAAACCTCCCCAAATTAGAAGCGATAACACACAAACCTGGTCAAGACACACTGTGTTTCTCTCTGTATCTGAAAGAGTGTGTGCTTACTCTCACAGTGCTCCAAAAGGACATGAATATATGAATAATATATATTACTAGACACATATATTAAAAGGACAACAAATAGGAGTTGTAGCACATGCAGTTTTTGAGGAAATTATTCTGAAGACATTTTACCATGAGCTGCAATCATTATTTCTTTGACCCTCCTGTACTGGCTTAGCAATAGCGTTAACTCTTCTATTCGACGGTCCTGTGAGAAGCATTAAATAAAATCATATTTAAAATCCCACATTTAGAACCTGCAGAAACATTGCCTTTCACATTAATTTCTGTGATTTTGGTTTGCTTATCCAGAGAGCAAGATCAAGTCCCTCACATGCCTTGTAAGGAATATTTCTTGGCTTTTATTTGCTATCGTGCATAATATTTGCTGGACTGGGTGAAACGCGCCCTCAGAAAATTTGCAGACGCAGTGGGAGTGTCTATCTGATGGAGGGTAGGAAGGCTCTGCAGAGGGATTTGGACAGGCTGGAGTGATGGGCTNATGGTCTAGTGGTTAGAGAGATGTTGGGATGAAGGTTGGACTCGATGATCCTAGAGGTCCTTTACAACCCTAATGATTCTATGATTCTAAATTATGGATATAAGGAAGCCATAGAAGTTTGATACCACTAGTAAATTAGTTATATACAGAAGCATAATTTGGAAATTTGCTTTCACTTCTACCAGTCCAGGGAATATTCTGGAGTTGAACCTCTAATTGCCTGAAGCAGGCAGTGTTTGGTTTCTGCCAGCATTGTACCTGTCATCGCAAAGGAAAACACGTTTGTGTTTTGTATAGTTTAAGAATCAAGTCGTGTTCTTTAATCCCTGCTTGTATGATATTCTTTATCAATGACATTGATGACAGGACAGTGTCTTCTCAGCCAGTTTGCTGACAACATGAAGCTGGGAGGTTTGGCTGGTTGACCTGAGGTCTGTGTGGCCATCCAGTGAGACTTGGACAAACTGGAGAGCTGGGCAAGGAAGAACTTCATGAGGTTTAACAAGGATAAGTGCAGATTCCTGCATCTGGGGAAGAATAATAAAGTACACCAGTACAGACTGGGAGGTGATCTGCTAGAGAGCAGCCCTTTGGAGAAGGACTTCAGAGTCCTGGTAGACAACAGGTTCTCCATGGGACAGCAATGGGCCCTTGTGGCCAGGAAAGCCAATGGGCTCCTGGTGGACATTAAGAGGAGTGTGTCCAGCAGATCAAGGGAGGTTCTGCTCCCCCTCTACTCTGCACTGTTGACGCCTCACCTGGAGTATTGCGTCCAGTTCTGGGCTCCACAGTTCAAGAGGGACAGGGATCTGCTCAAGAGAGTCCAATGGAGGGCTACAAGGATGATGAAGGGACTGCAACACCTGCCTTATGAGGAAAGGCTGAGACACCTGGGTCTCCTGAGTCTGGAGAAGAGAAGACTGAGAGGGGATTTGATAAATGTTTATAAATGTATCAGGGATGAGTGTCAAGAAGAAAGGGGCAGCCTCTTCTCACTTGTGCCCTGTGACAGGACAAGGGGGAATGGATGTAAGCTGGAGCACAGGAGGTTCCACCTTAACATGAGGAAGAACTTCTTTACTGTAAGGGTCACAGAGCACTGGAACGGGCTCCCCAGAGAGGTTGTGGAGTCTCCTTCTCTGGAGATTTTCAAAACCCGTCTGGATGCGTTCCTGTGTGGCCTGTGCTGGATTATATGATCCTGCTCTGGCAGGGGGTTTGGATTTGAAGTTCTCCAGTGTCCCTTACAACCCCTGACACCCTGTGATTCTGCATCCCAACATCTACACTTACTCCAGCTTTGAACATAGCTTTTTGAACTTAAGCAGTTGAGCCTGTAAAGAACCAAGGAAATGGGGACTCATGAAATGTCTGATTCCTGACTCAACTTTCTGCAATACCCAACAGGTTTCTATTCTGTAGAAACACATAAGGATTCAACACCCTCCTGGGCTGAGCCCTAAACCCTGCACTTCACTTGTCCTGTTAACAGGCAAACAACATCTATCCGACAGAAGACAAAAAACATATATACCCTTTAATGGTATATAATGGATTTTAAATTTAAATTAAATGGATTCCATTTCAGCCCTCCTTGCCTTCTGTACTTTTTTAACTCTTGTATCTTTAAATTCCGGTTCCTTTCTCCTCAAATTTAAGTCTGATTCAAAAGCCACATTCACTTTCCTTTAACATCGCAATCTGAACTGGTGGATATTCACAGACCACAGAATGGGAGGGATTGGAAGGGACCTCTGAAGATCATCGTGTCCAACCCCCCTGCCAGAGCAGGACAGAACTAGGGCAGATCACTCAGAAATGCATCCAGACGGGTCTGGAAAGTCTCCAGAGAAGGAGACTCCACAACCTCTCTGGGCAGCCTGTTCCAATGCTCTACAGCTCTTACAGTAAAGAAGTTCTTCTTCATGTTGAGGTGGAACTTTCTGTGCTCGAGCTTGAATCCATTGCCCCTCATCCTATCACAAGGCACAAGTGGAAAGAGGTTGTCCCTGCCTTCTTGATGCCCAGCCTGTATGTATTTATAGATGTTAATTAGATCCCGTCTCAGTCTTCTCCTCTCCATACTAAAAAGATCCAGGGCTCTCAGCCTTTCCTCATAAGGCAGCTGTTCCCACTGCTTCATCATCCTCACAGCCTCTGCTGGACTCTCTCAAGTAGATCTCTGTCCCTCTTAAACTGGGGAGCCCAGAACTGGACAGAATACTCCAGGTGAGGTCCCACTAGGGCAGAGTAGAGGGGGAGGAGAACCTCCCTTGATATGCTGGCCACACTCTTCTTAATGCACCCCAGGAGACTGTTGGCCCTACTGGCCACAAGGGCTCATTGCTGTCCCATGGAGAACTTGTCTATCAAGACTACGAGGTCCTTTTCCATGGAGCTACTCTCCAGCAGATGATATTAACACCCTTCAGATTAGGTTGGAAGGTGAAGAGCTGCCAGAGATGAACAAATCTTGGTGATCTTTTCAACAGGAGGTACCAGGAGATTCAGCCCATTACGACCTTGGCTTTCTACTCCTCTCTGGAGTCCAGTGGGCCTCCCAGGTTCTGCAGCCAGGTTAGCAAGGTCAGCCACATGCCCTATTTAAAAATCAACGTTCTGCCCCAATCTGATGGGATAATCCAAAAAACAGGGCAGCGCTGTGCTGACAGAAAGCAGGTTATTTGGAGCATTTCAAAACCATAATTTCATTCTTGTCACATAGAATGAAGATTATTTTCTCACCTTTTCTTCATTTGCAGCTAATAATGATTCCATTCCTATCTTCAGTCGTTGAACTTCTTGATCTAAAAATGGTTTTAAAATGTTGTAAAGGAAATATACTTGCTACATTTAGTGTCAACGATATGTTTTGTGATACTCCCCTTAGGCTCTTAAGAGTAACCCAAAGCTTGTCAGTGGCATGGCAGAGACACTATTAAACTACATTAAACCTCCAGCTTTTCCAAGGCTGAACTATTAAAAGCATCACACAACACAAAATGGTTTTGTTTAGAAAAGGCTACTTAATCTTATCAATTAAATAAAATTACTATTTATACTCTAAAAGTAATGAACAAAAGAAAGAAATGCTGAAACTTATCTTGCAAGAGGTGAGAGTGTGTTTGCTGTTACATATTTAAGGAAATAATTTTAAGTATGATTAAGCATAAAATTAATTATATTCCATCTGAGAAAATTATTCACCAGCTTATAAGAAGTAATTCGAGGACATTCATGAAACTCAGAAATGAAAAAATAACAAAATCTTGTTAGATGTGAGGAAAAATTGTGATTTTTTTTTTTTTCTTAGAAGAGTTTAATATGAGTAAGTTAAAATCTGCATCAAGAGCTAATGCAGAATTATGTCACACCCAGTTTAGCTTTACAGGACAGATGTTATTCAGGAATGTTATCATCAAAGCAAATAAGACACTCTGAAAAATTTACGAGGTTATTTTATCATCCTAACTTTGCTGAACCAAATCTTTAATTTCTTCTCTGCGCACTCTTCCTGGTAAGTTCTCCAGTACTAACCTGCACTAAATCAACTGTAGCTGACAGAGACAGACCCTGAAGTAAGTTCTGTTGTAACTGCCACTCAATGAGTTCATGCTTTGACATTTAAACAGACCCACTTCTTTCACACAAGACTACGAAAACCAGATGTGGCAGGCATGAGGATGAGAGAAGAAAGAAAATCAATAATGCTAAACAGCATTAAAAAAAAAATCATAAATGTTTTAGAACTAAACATTGAACATACAATACCACATCTAAACTACTTGCCAAAACTGCGATTAGTTTTTCTTGTAGGGTTTCTGACAAATGCACACCTTGTAATGACCAAGATTGAAAACACGTAAATGAATCTTGCAAACATTTATCTTGCAAAGGGAGCACTTAGTAAGGCAAGACATGCACGGACACAGCCAAATCAAAACTAAAGCCAGCAAGCAGTGGGCAAGCAATAGGAAGATTTTTTTTTAAAAGCCATTAAAAAAAAAAATAAATTACAGTCCTACTGATTTCTCTTTATAATATTAAGACTTCAAAGAGAACTGGTGTCGAGGTATTTTTAAGCACATTAAAACAACCTTGACTTATTATCACTTATTTATAACATCATCAAATATGGAAACATTTATTTTCAGACTGTTTATATTTTTTTATTATTTACTGCATGGATTAAAAAAGCAGCCCAGATCCTTCCCCTCCAAGAAAGGAAGCTTTCAATTAAAGCCATCTTTCCAGGTTTTACATGGGGCTTACATATGTACAAATAAAAAGAGTTAAAGTTTAACCCTGACAATGTCCCTTTGAAGTCCAACCATTTGATTTGTGAACCTCAGATTTTTTTCTTTTGAAGTGAAATCTTACTAAATAGGGCAAGTAGCTGTCTGCTTGCTGCAAGCAATGAAAGCAACGTCTCATGTAGATTACAATTAGACAGCTAAATCTAAACAAACATCTTATTATTGCTGCAGTATGCATCCCAGTTATAATTTGTGTGAAAGGGACAGTGAGGTAAAGCCAAAAGTGAATTGCAAGGCTTACGTTTTTCCTTTAGCCTTCTCCTATAAACTTCCTCTACGATGGTAAATGGTGAGAGTCAAATAAAGTATGTAGAAAAAGCAGATATTAGATAATTTTTACAATTGAATTAGAATATTCATTCTAGCATACTACATGTACATTGACATTATTTTTCAACTTTGAGTAGACCACCTAAAAAAATGTGATGATAATTTGCAGAAGAATTGTTGCTGCTGCATACTGTTTCCAGTCAAATATGGTCCAAGTGGTTTCCTTCAGTGTAGCCTAAAGAATCTCTACATGGTTTGATTCTTCTCCCACGGGAATCAAGGAAAGTTTCACCCATCTTCAGCATGAATGGGATCAGACATACTACTAGAAGTTGAAAGTTGCTGAGCTCTTGATTTATTGTCATACCACTATCTTCCCTTTGAAATACCATAAATTATTTGGGAAACTCATAGAAAATACAAAATTCTCTTAATAGAAGAGTTCCTCTAGAAAGAAACTGCTGTTAGATGAACTACTTTTCCAGTTAGACATGCGACTCTCTACATGCACAAGCTCTGCAGTGGAGTGAAAGCAGCACCAAGTACATGTCAATCATTTCTTTGAAATAAACAGCAGTCAAAATACAGAGACTTTTACAAAAGACACACCTGCTTTAGTTCCTGCAGGAAGGTTCTTGGTATGCCCTGAGAAAGGGCTAGGACAGCACCTGAAAAGTCACCCCTCACCTTTACAAGGGTGCTCTTTGGAAGTGTTAGTTAACCCTCACGAAAGAAGTTAGTTCAGCTGAGCTGATGCACTGCAGTAAACCACACAGGAAGACTCCTGCATGGCTAAGTGTCAGCATTACAGGAGAAACAGGTCACTAATATCACATTGCTCACAGCCCAGCAATCGACAGAAGCCCCAGGGAGTCAATATTTCAGAGAACTGTGACATGACCGGTGGAGACCGGAAGCTAAACAAACTGGTTTGTTTGCCATTGACCTGTATCAACGGTGCAGGTTTACAACAGAAACCTGCAAAGTCATAAATTCACAGAACAGCCCAGGCTGGAAGGGACCTTGAAAGACCATCTGGTCCAACCTCTCATAGGAGAGGGAGTCTACATGAGATACAGCCCTGGAGAAGACATCGGTCAATGACTATGTTTTAGAATGTCTGGGCATTTGCTTAGATTCTACTGTGACATTTTTGCCCTTTTTTTTTTTTTTTTTGCTTAAAAGATGGAAATTGCAAAGAGTTTTCAGATAAATTTTGAAGGTTTACACAGAAAAATACCTTGCCAATGAACTACAATGACTCTTTCAAGTTATGAATAAATTTCCAGTAGAAAATTCTCAGTGCCCTTAAGATACTTGTTGCAATTTGTGCTGCCTCTAAATCAGGATAGAATTTCACTTATTACAGTCCCCTATTCTACCAGAAGACAAAACAAGTTTGCACCGTTTTTCTCCACAAATAAAAATCTAGAAGTCCATTCCTGTATCTCCTTTTATGTCTTTGAAATACTGAGCCAAGCTGCTATCAGGGTGAAGCTGAAGTAGTGGTTTGGATTTTTAATTTTATTTCCCCTCCTCTTACCTCTTTCTGCCACTTCACTATGTGATGAGGTCCTAGATAGCTGACATTGTAAGCGTTCTATTTCTGCATCTTTGAGAGCTAATTGCTCTTGAAGCTGGGCTATCTCAGCCTGAAAGAGAGTACAACAAATTCAGAATAACATTGTCACAGATTCTCTGCGTTTCTCTCTCCTGAACTAGAAGACTTCTAAGCATAAGACTTTTATTGAGGACCTGTTCCCAATTCAGGACATTTCATAAACACTACAACAAACATAGATGTTTCGACCAGAAGCAGAATTGGTGTTACAATCCTATTCCTTTTATTCTTTTTTTTTTTTTCCAATGCAATTGGCCCTCAGACAAGAGGGACTTGCAAGAGCTAAAATTTTCAAGGATTCACATAGGCAAAGAAACTCTGCAAAGCTGCCAATGTTACAATTCTAGTGCTATAGTAATGACTATTACAGGCCAACTCCACAGTTTTTCATGAATATCACTAAAAGATAAAGTATTTTTTGAAAGATGTTGGTTTTTTTGTTGGTTTTTTATCCATATTTCTTTTACTACTTGTAACTGAGAATCTATTAATGCTAGCTCTCTTCACAGCAGGATAACAACTGTTCTTCCTCACATCATCTCATCATCTTCCTCACATCACCTCATCACCACAGCAAAGAGACTAGAAGCAAAGCACGGCTAGGAGAACAACCACATGTATACAACAAAATACCACTGTTCATTTACACTTGCCGCAATTTGTGCGGACACTAGATTGAGGCAGAATATCACAATTACAGAAGGAGAAGAATTGTGTTATTGCTGAGTTTCTAATAGAGTGACTCTCGTCTCTTTTTCCTGTTTATGAGAAAAACTGTCAACAATGCATTTTACTACATTGGTAGCTTCATTATGATTTGTGTTCAGCAGCCTTTAAGCTTTTGTGTATCAACATTCTGCATCTTCTCCAGCAAAAGCACAGCAAACCTTTGTGCAGTTGAAGAAGGAAAAAAAAAAGAAAACCACCAAACAGGAAACAAACAGGCAAATCACTACTGTGACCAGTTTATCAAAATAAAATTAAAAAAAAAAAAAATGCACCATTACCCAAACTCTGTCTGCAATTCCATATGGAATAGAAGAATCTGCTTCATTACATCTCTGAAGGGCTCCTACACTCCCCAGTGACTAATATGCTTTTTATATCCAGCATGGAAATACTCCAATTTCTCATCCAAGAGGCTGGAGCAGCAGGAAGACAAAGGCTGCAGACCAGTTAATACCAGATTGGGATTTGCCTCCCCTGGTCTATTTGATCTCCTAGCTCTTAACTGCCTTCTTTTCTTTTAATGTCTCATCCTTGTCATCTCTATAATTATTTTTCTGCTTCCTCTCTCTTTCCCTGTACTTCTCTTCCTTTCTAATCCTGCATCATCTCTAACTCGACGGGTTTTACAATTCTTCTTATTTTCATTCTGCTTCTAGACTTCCCATCATCTTTTTCTGCCTTGGCAACTGGCCACACACTGCTTGAGAAAATATTTTCCTAAAGACTGTTCATATCCAACAAGTCAGAGAAAACGTTCTGACAGATACAACAGCTACCATCTTAATAGGAAACAAGACACAATAGAAGCATTTCAATATTCATCCAACACTTCTCAGAAGAAAGAAAAGTGAATACCAATAACAGCTGTCTGTCATTTTGGGGTGAAGCTGTCGAGTATTAAAAAGAATCTCAGTTTAATCAATTGAAATGTTTTACCACAATCCAACCACAACTCAGAAAAGTATGTAGGGGGATTACAGGACTACACAAATGAAAGGAGATGAGATGACACAAAAGTGTACCTCCTCAGGGAAAAATATTTAGTGGAAGGGGCTAGAATTTCAAACTAGAAATAAATTGCTACTGTTTGACAATGTGAGCATTCAACTAGAAAAAAATAATTACTGGGGAAAATGATTAAATATTTCCAATGTTGAGTTTCTCTAGATTATGATCCAACAGCTCTCCAGGATTGAAGGTCAACAGAAAGGTAAGGTTATTATACACAAAGTCCAGGTAAATGACCTAATGGCATATTTTGGGCTTAACATCTATTAAAATAAATTCCACGGTAAGTGAACACTCAACCAACTTTGCATGTCTCTTCAGTCTTGGAAAGCATATTCCACAGAGGCTTGTCACCACTGCACAAATAAAAGACAGAAAACCTTCTAAGAGGCTTTTCCTCAGAACGAGTCTTCTGGGAGTCTAAATAGATTTCAGTTTTTATTTTTTTTTTTTTTTTTTTTTATGAATTACAAACAGGTAAAAAGATGGAAAGTGCCAAGAGGGAGCAAAAGGCACAAAAGGAAGCTACAAAAACTTTAGAGCAGAATACTTATACCAAAGACAGCTGAAGAAAACTTGCCTTTATAGTAGAAACCGACACAAGGCAATTTTAAGAACAGTAAATATTGATGAGAAATGGAGCGTATCAGTTTCCAGCTAAAATAAGTCTGTTGTTAGTAAATGCCAAGTATTCTGCTTACTTTAGTTGCT
This sequence comes from Chloroceryle aenea, assembly GCA_013399075.1. NCBI lineage: Eukaryota > Metazoa > Chordata > Aves > Coraciiformes > Cerylidae > Chloroceryle > Chloroceryle aenea. The sequence goes on along the minus strand of VWZY01003755.1, from coordinate 34,674 downwards.
TTTAATTTCCACTCATACTGATTTCTTTCATTTTCCAGCTCTTCCACTTTGATTTTGAGGTGTCGAAGTTCCTGCAGCAAACCCTGCAAAAGAAGAACAGCAACTAAAGTAAGATTTCTCTGGTAGATGTTAATTTTTCATGACTCTGAATTAAAGATCATGCATGAACCACACAGTAATGAACACCAAAGCACCAAGAACCTAGGACCTAGTCTAAGAAGACAGAAACTATTTTGAACTAAGAGATAAGGAATGCTTTTGCAAACTCTCCACTTGAAATTATGAACAAATTTCTTACTTGTATTAAGGAAGAGAACTGAGTCTGATGAAGTCACATGTATTTCAATGAGAATGAGACAAAATAATCTCAGATTCTGAGATTGCAGTCTCAAATAATATTAACTATTGTTTAGTTGTTTGGAGTTTTTGGGATTGTTTTGCCTTTATTTATGTATTTATTTATTTAAATTTGAGGGGGGTGTCTTGTTTGGTTTTTTGTTTTCTTCTTTTTTTTTTTAGGGGTTTGCTTTTGTTGTGGGGGTTTTTGTTTTGTTCTTCTGTTTGGTTTGGGGTTTTTTTAACCACCTCAGAAAGTAAGCACAACCGTGCAGTGCTAAAAGATTACTAACTTTCCTGAAAATGACAATCCTCTCCCTAAACAGATATTTAAGTGAGTTATAAAGAAAAGTAAGAGACTAAACAGAATCTAGCAAGCTACAGGCATTTAATACCATACATTACAATCAAACAGGACTACTGCTGTCAACATTGATGTTTGTTTGGCACTTTGCAAAGTGAGTTGATGCAGCCCAGAGCTGCAGCCAACCAGGGCTCCGAGCCCTCTCTGCCTGTTCCTTGGAGAAAACCATCTCAAATAGCCCTTCTCCCTTTTCCTGTATAGAACTGGGTCTTATTCTTCATTCTGAAGACCAAAGTTATTAAATCTTTGATTCAGGACCTCTGACAAGACCAACTATCTTACAATATGCAGAGGAAAGGAAAAGTTTAGAAGTGTAACCCAATTTTGGAATCCCTTATAGTATATAGACTGGACAGCCACACTACTATCTTGGATTAAATTAATATTTATTTTGAATGACTTCCAGGTTTGACTCAGATTATTTCTTTATTATTTATCTCTGTCAGAGATAATTCTCTGACATTTATTATACACAGTTTGTACTGAAGTATAACAGCTCACTAATCAGTTCTGCACAGAGGGAAGCTCAGAAACAACATTTTCAAAATAGACCTCATGCCCAAATCAGTTATTTTTATAAAATAAACCTATGAGAAAAATGACTGAAAAAATTCTCTCACACTATAAGCAGATGACTTATAAAATGAGTTCTGGGAATCCAAATTTTAAAAGATGATGTGTGGCAACTGGGAATGCAAATTCTAAAAAGATGCATGGCAACTAAAGCAAACTGATTTTAAAAGCCAATATTAAAATTTACTTTTTCAGGCATGCCAGTCTTTCCATGTTCAGTAAATTTAAGCAGTTCATGCAAATTAGATTGACATGTGACATAGTTTTGATCAAATGCAACTAGGATCTGTAATGTAAATTAAAAGTGCTTTTCTGGTAACAAAGAGAAAAAATATGGGTTGGATTTGCTATTTTAAAGGTACAAGTAAATTGGTTTTGTGATGGCTCTTTTCATTCCCTGTATCATGAGAGACAGATAGGATACATTTCAGATAATCTTACCTGAAACTGTATTTTATACCCTTGTTAAGCTTTTAGGGTATTCAGTAATTAATAACCTGTGTTCAGAGGACTGGTTAGGGTGCATCATCATGCACAGATAGGGTGACATTATTGTGAGGAAAATGAGCAAACTACCAAACCATGCTGGCATGCTGCAGAACAGACAAACAAATCTCAACTAAGAGAAAAACAAAGCAACCCAAAAATTAAAAAAAAAACCTCACCACACCACCACCAGAGACCTACAAGTATGACGAAAATCATAAAAGAGCCTGAAAGGTGATTGGGTGTGACATATATCTGTGCTTTAGCAGACAGACATCAACAGTCACTGAATTGGTACCAATAATTGGGTGTGGGGTGTCTGAGATATTTTTTTTTTTGGTAGTTTTTACGACCACCTCACTCTTTGCTAATGAAAGCCACGAAGATTAATGCTAATAATCCACAACATAGCTCTGATTAGCAGAATTAATTCCTGCAGGAGAAGAGGCAATACACAGGCTTCTGCTAAGGTGTACTTCTCGTACATCACACCGAGAACAGTTCTTCTGTCTGGGAGTCTCTATCTCTGATCTTGGACTAGATTGAGGGCCATTAGGTGTCAAGTCTGGTTTCCTATCTTGAGACTTTCTCTCTTGGATTCTACTATGAATTTCCAGCTGCAGTCTACACATCTGCTCCTGTAGCTCACTGATCAGGTTCACTACTGACTGAAAACATGGGAAGAAAGGAAAAAAAAGACAAAAGACAGGTGAGGAAAAAAGAACTGATGCAAAGAAGATACTTCTACAGTCACAGCACAAAGAAATATATGAAGCATATCAAAGGGAAACTAAGAAAAGCCAATGATGTATTTCTCTTTTGATAAAGTACATGTGAATGAGTATAAATCTGGAATGTTGCACAAAGCTACATTTGAAATGGAATTTATATGCCAGAGTAATTAATGAATGTGAATGAATTAATGTGAAGATCAGCATGTGGCCCCCCAGTTTTGGAAACTTAACACAGTCACGCGAGTCACATATTAGGAAAAATTGGAACCTATTTTAATATGCTGGCTCAGAGGCACACTTCTGTTGAAATGGGACTCAATTACATCCATTTACACAGCCAAAGCATCCACTGGGAAGAAACTGCTAAGTGCTCAGTTGGGGCCATAACCCATCCTTTCACACTTTATACACCACCCTTGCTAGTAAAGTAAGTTTGTTTCCAGGTCTAGCATGGGTCAGAAAAATAACTCCATTGCCAAGCTTGCTAGCTAGGCTGTTCCTTGACATGGAGAGTAACATAGATAGGAGAAATCATAGGATACCACAGAAGAAAAAGAAATGATTTTAAAATGCCCTGATTCGCAGGCCAGCTGCTTGGATTGCACAGAATGGTAGGGGCTGGAAGGGACCTCTGGAGATCATCGAGTCCAACCCTCCTGCTAAGGCAGGTTCACCTAGAGAAGGTCACTCAGAGCTGCATCCAAGCTGGTTTTGAATGTCTCCAGAGACAGACTCCACAACCTCTTTGGGCAGCCTGGTCCAGGCTCCATCATCCTCAAAGCAAAGAAGTTCCACCTCACGTTTAGATGGAACTTCCTATGTTCAAGTTCATGTCCATTACCTCTGTCTTGTTCCTAGGCATCACTGAAAAGACTCGTCCCATCCTCCTGACCCTTATAAATTCCCCAGCTCAGTAGCAAATAGTGATGGGTATTTCTTTGAAATTGCCAGTTACTATGCACTAAATATTTAATTTGGAAGTGTCGACACAAGAGCCTTAGTGGCTCTTCCCAAGAGCTTACAGCAAACTTAGTATTAAAACCCTAAACCCATGAAACTTACCCCAGGCTAAAAAGGAGAAAGTAGGACAGAAGGGCTGTAAAACAAGTTGAAATGGACAAATGACATCTGCAGTCTCCTGGTAGTGACACAAGGTCTCTTTTGTCTGTGTTCAGGTAGAGCAGGCAAGTGAGCTGCCATTAATCACTTGGCAAAGCTTCTCGCTCACACCTTGCTACAGTAAGAAAACACATTTCCAAAATTTCTAAGGCTTTTCAGGTAAGAGAGAAATATACACAAACTCCTCCAGGTGTGATCTCAGAAGCTTCACAACATTACTACAGCAAAAGCAGAATGTTATTCCACAAAAATCAAATTAAAATGACAAAATCAAGATGAGACAGTCCATTCACAAGCAGCTATTCTCTTGCCCCCTGTGTTGCATATATAATTAAAGGGCACTTTAAATTTAGCAGGAGCTTTTGAAGAGCCAGAGACAAGTGGCATTCAGTGTGAAATTAGTATATTTGAGAGGAGGTTAGAGATCATAGAACTGTCTGGGCTGGAAAGGAACTCTAGAGGTCATCTAGTCCAACCCCCCTGCCAAGAGCAGGGCCATCCTCAACTCGAGCAGGTCGCCCAGAGCTTCATCAAGCCCCACCTTGAATGTCTCCAGGGATGGGGCCTCAACCGCCTCCTTGGGCAACCTGTTCCAGTGCTCCACCACTCTCGTGGTAAAGAACTTCCTCCTTATTTCTGATCTAGATCCACTCCTTTCTAATTTAAACCCACTGCACCTCGTTCTTTCACTCCAGGCCTTTGCAAATAAGCCCTCTCCAGTCTGTCAGCTCCCTTCAGGTACTGGAAGGTGGCTGTTAGGTCTCCCCAGAGCCTTCTCTTCTCCAGGCTGAACAATCCCAGCTCCCTCAGCCTGTCCTTGTAGGAGAGGTGCTCCAGCCCCCTGATCATCCTTGTGGCCTCCTCTGGCCCTGCGCCATCAGGTCCATGTACCTCCTGTGTTGAGGGCTCCAGAGCTGGATGTAATATTCCAGGTGAGGTCTGAGCAGAGTAGAGTGGCAGAATCACCTCTCTTGCTCTACTAATAAACTGTCTTTGATTCTTGATGAACTCTGCTGCTAATTAAAACCAAAACTAAACCACAGCTACACAAGAGAAAGTGAAACAAATCTGACACATGAAAACTTGCTCATATTTAGACATCTTAATTTTCTTTGTTTCGCTCCAACCCAACCAGAGACCATAATTCTATAGATAAACTCCACGTGATTGGAAGTAGCTGCTGTTAAATATCCCAACACAAGATCAGAGAGAAGAGCAAACGTGTTTTAGCAGAAGTGTTCTACAGCGTCACATTTAATGTCAAACATTTAAAACCCCAATACTGTATTTCAAAATGGCAGGGTGAGCCATGAAGTAGAATTAACAAGCTGTTTAAAACAGTTTTAACTACTAAGTGTCTCTATAACACAAGCACGAGGGCGAAAACTGAGGACCTCTGCTTCTGATTGTAGCAAATCTATCAAAATACTGTTCTTCTTGCCCTGTCAGTCCTGAACTCAGTCTTGAAAGCAGCAACTGGGCAGCTGCAGTCATTAGGAAAAAACCCATTTCCCTTGTTTTGTATAAACAAGTTTGTGACTTTCAACAAGTTCGGAATCTAATCACACCTCGGGGTAGTTAATAGTGCATACTTAACGCACAATGATTCTCAACTTTTCCATCACATTAGAATCCTTTTCCAACTCAGCAGGAACATTTCCTGAATGGAATAGTGCGTCCAGTTTTGGGCTCTCCAATTTAAGAGACACAGGGATCTACTGGATAGAGTCCAACAGAGGCTATGAGGATGATTAAAGAACTTGAACATCTCCCCTGTGAAGAAAGACTAAGGGAATTGGGGCTGTTTAGTTTTGAAAGGAGAAGACTGAGAGGGGACCTTATGAATGTCTACAAGTATCTGAAGGGTGGGTGTAAAATGGAAGGGGACAATCTCTTCTCTGTAGTGCTCAGCAACAGGACAAGGAACAACAGGTGCAAACTTGAGCATAGAAGGTTATACTTCAACATGAGGAGGACCTTCTTTCCTGTGAGGGTGACAGAGCCTGGCAGAATTTCACAGGTCGCAGCCTCACCCCAGACCTACTGGGCACTTCAAAGCCCTGTCAATGAAAGACACCCTGAAGTTTTGTCGCTTTCCCGGAGTCAGGCTGACTGTCCAGGTCCTGCAATACTTTCAGCAGCAGCAGCCTGGGGAAGGCTGCCATCTGTAGTGATTAGGAGCTGCACAGACCTGTTTAGATGTCCAGGTTACAGTATGAGACTGCCTAGGCCTTCTGTACGCAACACACCGGCAGCTACGGATGAAAGAGCATGAGAAGGCCGCAGATGGTAAAAACAGCAGCTTCTGCCTCTCTGGCTTGCAATTGCAGCCAGAAATTGCTCTCTAAGCTATCTTTCAATCTCTAAAGAAAACTTCAGAGGAGAAATAAGTCAAAAAAAAACCAAGCACACCCCAAACTTATTATGTCACTGTGTGTAAATTACTTATGCATAGTTATCAAATATTCCACTGGCAACATTATGGAGAGCAACTGCATGGATTTCAAATCCACCAAGGGCTTTTTTCAGCCAGCAATGTATAAATCTTGGATCTAGTAAGCCCTCTTGCCAGGTAAGACACTCCTGACAGTTGGTCCTGTTAGAGGACAACTGAGTAGGACAAGACATTGTAGTTCACATGAATTACCCTCTTCCACAATCACTTCCCTTCCAAGCTCCCACCTGCTGCTCACAACCATGAAATGTATGTGATTCCCTGCTTCATACTCACTTTCTTAATCAATATAGTAAAAACCAAAGCTTTTTGATGTCCATATGTGAAGAAGAGTGAGGTTTAGCATTGCCTCCAATGCATACCATTGTTCTGCACTATGTAGGGAAATAAGCCCTGCTTCTTGTCTTTCCCTGCCGTGAAAGCATTAAAATTACCGGGGGTGATCATCTAAGCGTTTGCAGCAGCCCTGCCAGTACTAATACCATGGTCTTCTGTGCCACATAAAGAAGGAAATAGAAGAGTTCCCCTGGAGGCTTCACATGGACATGCCAGTCTAGCTGTTGTGGAAAGGAAAGGGTTAAAGTGAATGCTAATTGTAGCGTATGCTTCTGGAAGGGACTTTGTGCCTTGATTAAAGCCAAACAGCAGCCTCTGAAGTATAATGAGAGAGAGGAAAAGAAACCACGTCCCATAAATGCATAATCATGTTCCTCACTGAACTGATGGGATTAATGATACAGACTGTGCTGGAAGCACAGAAAATCCTCCTGCATGCTCATGTCAGCTCAAAAGCTCAGGTGTACGACAGCATTCCACAGACACCACAAGAAAACAAAATTAATGAAATAAACTCACCTCAGCTTTGTTCTGTTTCTCTTCATATTCACTCTGCTCCTTTTCCATACCAACCAGCTTAATCTTCAGGTCTGAAACTTCAGCCATTAGATCTAGTTTCTGAGTCTCTAGTGATGTTCGACTTAGCAACTCCTGAAAGCAAAGCAGAACGTTTTCCTCCAGTTTTATCAGAACACTGACAGAAGGTTACTTGACTTATTGGCAGATCCACAGAAAAGTGGAGATTAACATTTTTGATACGGAAGCAAAATTATTCTGTTCTTCAAGGGTCACTCTTGCTATTGCTTGGCAAAAAATGCAACAAGATTGAGTTGATTTCTGCCTGCAGTAAATGCAGGCAGAAAAAGTAACTAAAAGAAAAGAATAATAGAGGGCTTGGTAAATTTGCATGACAGGAAATTTCTCTACCTCTCTTTATGATGTCTACTTTTTGAAAGTGCACGCTTCTCAAGATTTTCACCTAATCGTTTTCCCTGTTAATCACCAAAACACTGTGTCCCCCTCCCCATTTCAAGAAATCCCCAGGCAAGACACGGAATCTGGAAACAGTACAAAGGCTGAACAACTGCAAATCTACATAATGCCACGTGGCACATTGCAAAACAGTTGGCTACTTCCTAAAAATACTCATCACACAAAGCTTCATATTAATATTACACGGAACCATCCGGGAACTTGTTATGATGTACTGTTCAATAAAGGCTGTGTTACAGAGCGAGCACCTTCACCAAAATAGAGTACCAAAGACAAGCAACAATTCTGCAGTCCTGCTAACAGCAGCTGAAGGTTTACACCATGAAGTACTTGTTTTGAAGGCTACACACTGCGAGGGGAAAGGCAGTGAATGAAAAGTGGTATGCCCTAACTGGAATCTTGAAAGGCAATGTCAGACTGACTAACAGTGTCAAGGAGAAACAACTGGCTGTGACTTTTGTTTTTACGGCTCGAGTTTTCTTTTTCAGGTTGCAGGGAAAGCTGTACTTTGGGCAGAGTGATATCACTGCCTTTGGAAAAGGTTCAATATTCACACCTTCCTTGCATCTTTCAGTTTGCAAGAAAGGCAAAGCAAAAAGCTGCCAACGTTTACCAGAGTGTATTCTAGATAAAAATGCTTCTCTGGGCATCTCATTTTCAATGGGAAAAAAGAATCCATTCAGGAGTTGAAGCCTTTCTGAAGAATCAATACCTGGCTTTCCAAGTGCCTAATTAATTTTTGCATAAGAACGTAGGTTTCTAAATGGTAAAAAAAAATCATGGTAATTCATAACTCACAGGAGCGTTTTGTTGACAGGAAACACACTGAGGAATCGCAGCAGATAACGAAGTTGCCATAGTTATTCCAGATTGACACCGATGAGTACCCACAAACTGTCCATCACCCTTTTCTCATCTCTTCCACTTCCACAAACTATACAGCATGTCGTAGACCACGGCTTGGAGCCAAGGAAGCCACAAGGGTTATTATAAAAATTATAAAATTTACTTGGAACCCAAATCTGTTCTACATGTGAATTGTTTCAGGCTGCTGGGGAACACTGCCCAAATTAAAAATAGCATTGGCTTTGCAACATCAATTATCTAAACCACCCAGTATTCCCAGCGTGATGCCCATTCCTGCTGACATTGACAATGATATTTTTGTGTGGATGGGAAAACAAACAGAAGTGGAGCCTGGTGGTTTGTATTTTATTTTCTCTGAATGAAAAATTAAACATTAATCAGGAAAAGATGACCTTTTTAATGGAGAAGCTCTAAGAGGCAGTCACCTAATGAAATGCCAGTAGTAGATGCTTTCTACAAAGGTGATTATGAATTACAATTATCATTACAATGAACTACTCCATTTTCCAGAAAAACACTCATGTGCACAAGTTCCAGAGGCACATTTCAGTCCAGACTGGAGCAGGCTCTGTATTGCTGTCAACATAGCAAACTTGTGCAGATTAAGACATCGCTATACATGAGAACTTTGATATGAAAGAAGGCCACTGAACATCAGAAAGCCTCGGAGGATGAGGTGACTTTGGGCCCATGGACAAACTCTATTCACTGTGGAGCTGAAGCAACATTTAGATTTCTTTTTTTTTTTTGATGCTGACATGCTAATCCATGATACAACAGGAAAATTTCTTAATAAGGCAAGAAAACACAGCATCCCTCTAGAGAGTTTTGACAAAATTTCTATCCTTTGAGTGCACCATCTGGCATTAATTCCTTACTTTTCCTATAGAAACCCAACTTACACTTAAGTTATGCAATTCCTCACTCCTCTCATTCCCAGTTCAGTAGCTCCATGTGGACACTAAGGTGCTACCTGGTATGAGTGAGTATGAAGGCAGATGTTTTTTTGGGTTGTTTTATTTTTTTTTTTTAGTAAACTTAAGATTTTACAGAATGCTCTGAAGCCAGAGAAGCAAATTTTCAGCTAGTGTGAACTGGCATAAAACTCTTGCCTTAAAACAGAAAAAATAGCTAACTAGCTTGTTTTCAACAGAGCTACACCGATTTAAAACATCTGACAATTTCTTTTGCATCTAGAGAGTCTAACTTCTGCTTTGAAAGAAAGTAAATGTCCCCTCTTGAAATGGCAACATCTGGAAGCAATTATTTTCATCTCCAAGCAGATGCTCACAGTGAACAGCTTATTAAGAATGTGACCCATTTTGCTACAGAGAAATTATACTGTATTTCAGTGGTATGATGCAACCTGACTTCAGCCAGAATAAATATGCAATTGTAAGAAAAGAAAATACAAATTTCTGTTATTGGTTTTCAAGCAGAAAAGATAATATAAGGCAGGCAAAGTGGTAATTTGGGCTGTAGCAGCTTTAGGAGGGTCTTAAGAGCTGAAATACAGAACAGAAATAGAACGTATCCTGGGTGTTGTCTTATTTATAAACAAGATACCTGTTTTTAATTTTAAAATGTGCTATAATATAATTTCACAAAGTTCTTTTCTTTGAAACCCAACTTTTAACTTTAAAAATTAAGGGAAAAAGCTCTTTTAGAGTATAATAATCATAAAGACGAGTCATGCAAAAGCTACAATATGTGTGTATGAACAGCAGACTATTTGCATACAACTGTATTTTTAAAATCCATGCAGTATACTTTTTGAAAAAGTTTTAAATCCCATTTTTCAACATTGCAAATGAAACTGAAGCACGTGTATATCTCACTTTCAGATTTTGTTGTCTTGGAAATACATAATTCTTATAAAGCAGCTTATACAATTAATGATGACAGAAAAGAGCTTTGAAAGAGGACTCTACACTTTTTTAGGCTGTCAATTGCAAGCACTGAGAATTCCAGGACATTTAACATTCCAGAAAACAGAAGAAACAACCAAGCCATACACCGATTGAGAAAACAGATGTAAGATTTTAGTCAAGTTGGGGGGAGGGGGAAACCCCCAAAGATCCCATTTTGCACTTGTGCATTGTACAAAACACACCACTCAAACAATTTCACACTTTTCACCATTATTTAAATAGTTAAGAGACAGAGCAAGCAACCTACCTGGGAAGCAAAATTCAGCCAGAACCACCAGTAATGAGGATTGCACTTTTCAAGTGCTGTGTGTCAGCTGGGGTAGAAATAAGATACTTGCTTCACCGAAAGGACAGCTAACTGCAATGTACATGTGTAATCCCTGTGAAATGGTGCAAGCTAGTAGCAGAGAGTGAATTATAGCCCTCCAATTCATCATTTGCCCATTATATAATTAAGCAATGGGAAGGACACAGCTTCCCACTGCACTGCCAATTTGAACAGCCCTTTGCATACGCCCAACGAGCAGAGTCGTGTCCGCTGTAACTGTGAAAGAACAAAACAGTGTAATGCTCACCTGGATGGATAAGCTGCACAACTTGAGGGCACACTCCGAAAAACTTAATGCCTCACAACCAAGCAGCACAGAGCACGCTTCAAAATCTGAAACACTAAGCCAGCTGCTGGCAAGAAGCCATTGCGTGCTATAAACAAGTGCTGAAATTCAGCTAAGTTCAGATAACTCGGGCAACTGAAAGTTGAAGGAATGATCCTTGCCGGCCAGCAAAGTTTGTGAGAAGCAGATACACACCAGATCTGTACCTTGTAACCAAGACAGGATCCTGGCTCCCCTACATATAAGCCAACTGCAAACCTAGGACAGGTACATGCTAAAGTGTGTTGGATTCAAGTTCCTCCTGTCACACAGCTCCTCCCTGCATGCTTTTAATCCACTGGTTTTTAAAAGCTTCTCCATCGTGCCTCACAAAAGGCTCTTTCTGGCACATCTTCCCCTGCTCCTTATGACCAGGCAGAAGTTGGCTGTAAACTGGCACAAGAAACAGAAATTCACTCCTGTTTGTATTCAAGCATTTCAGTTTCTTCTAAGACAAAAAGAAGCCTAAAGCAAGCACTTGGTACTTTGCAAGAGTATTTACTTGATAGAAGACACTATCACGTTTACAAAATGCAAGCATCTGACAATGAGTCCCCTGGATTGCTTCATGCAATTATGCATCAGAAATAACTCGAAGGTGGAAACAGATGGCGAAAGCAGAGCTGAGGTTTGGTACAGGGCAGGTACAGGAAAGGCACTGCCACACAGACTGGCAGAGCAAGCTGTACACTCTTATATTTGACAGCAGAGCTAGTATCTGTTAAACACACCAAATGCAGCACTGGAGTGGCATTGAGGTAACTGTTCTTACAATAGCAACCCTAACAAGGGCACTTATAAGAATCGTGGAGGTGAAATCTGTATGTGCAGAAAATGCATTTCTCAAACTGGCTTAAGGCAGCCGTCAAAGACTGACAGCAGAGATTCCATGGCACCAACACGTCTGGTACTTTCTGTTAAGGACAATTTTTAGGCTACTTTATACAGCAAAAATAACTTTCAAATGCTCTTCTATGTTTGTACACACACAAATGAAAGAAAAGTTGATAGCAAGTTGATGGGAGGCTTCCCCAAGGTTAACACTCAAGACAGTCTTTTCTCTTAAAAAAAAATGTTTCTTAAAATTGGCTGGAAGATAGTACTCGGGAATGCCACAAAGTGACTTAGAAAAAGGCACATACACAGAAATGTTCTCTAAAACCAGCTGCAATTTTACATTTTAAAGCAGCCGATATACTGAAGTTGGACTGTCATGGCATAAACTGTTTTCATGGATAAAAGCAAGAGGGTTTTTTTTTTTTGGTGGTGTGGTTTCTTTTGTTGGTGTTTTTTTGTTGTTGTTGTTGCTTGCTTTTTATTTGGTTTATTTTTTGTTCATTTGGTGTTTTTTTGTTTTGTTTTGAAGACCTATTCATTACAGTATACAAAGGTCAATTCCCACATGGTGGCATTTCCATATCCTTTACATACTCAATAACAAGACAGGTATCACCAGAAGGAAACTGAGTGAGACCAAACCAGTGCCTTGTGCCTATAAATGCTCCGCAAAGTTTTCTCTTAACATTTACTATGAAGGATGACCAGGGAAATGTGTTTCTTGGCCCAAACTGGCCAAGAAACTTAAGGACTGATTCAGTTTTGTTATTGACTTTCATGGGTTTTGAAAAGACTTACTTTCTTTTAAAGAAAATGCAGACACCTTCAAGGTGAAAAATGCTTTATCTTGTTAAGAGTCTGTAGTGGAACAAGTCTCCTTACAAAAGGAGAATGCTGAGTTTCATACGGTCAGCATCACACCTCATGAAAACACATGCGTGCTACGTGCACCCGAGCACACCAGGGCATCTCTGCATCTGTTACATATGGCTCTCTTGTTTTTCAGATGCTGCTGAGCTCCATTTTCTTTGGCTGTGGTTTCATGAACAGTGAGGTTAAAGGCACATCTCACCATTATCCCTGCACCACACCTTGACCTTTTCTGTGAGCTGTTTCAACTCACCCAACAGAAAAACATCCCTTTCTTTTTAAACCCCGAGTTAGTTTTCTCCCAGTCACTGAGGAAAGAATCTGATGAACAAGAGAGTCAGTGTAACTTGCAAAAGCAACTAGAAGTAACCTTTTTTTCTAGCAGTAACCTTTAGATTGAGTCAATTTATTTCTTAAAAGCTTACATTCAACTAAGAGATGTTGTAATTTCACCTCAGAGTGACGTAGAATCACCATTTTCTGCAAAGCAGCAGCAGTACCTCTTGCTGTGGTTCCGTAGTCAAGATGTCCACCCTAAAAGCTGAGCAGCCATTTTAGTAATTCATATAAAGTTTATTTTAGCTGCTGTTTCAGAAGCGTTTCCATGATTGCTTTGTAGCAAGGTTCAAAACAACTGTGCATAAATCATAAGCCGAAAGGATTTTAACCAGTAACCCCACCCTGACAAAGTGGGCAAGTCTCTGCTAGCAGATATTCAGCAAAAACTATTTTGTAGGATAACATTACATACTCATTCTGCCGTGGAACTATCAGATATCATCATTAAATTGTCTTCAAGTGTATGGTTTTTTGATTTTTAGTGTAGAATTTTAGGCACAGAATTAATGAAAAGTCACTTTTTTATAGTTCCCAAGACTAAAAAGAAAGGGCTTATCCTGCACTCAGGTTTCCCAGATGAGTAAATATGCTTATCCATGCAGCATTCACCTTCATTCTACTGATACACATTAAAGATTTTTCAAGCTAGGGCAATTATCTTTATCGCTCCATTTTGTAATTAGAAGAAGCAGTCGACTTAAGTTCACAAAGGAAAGTGGAGTTCATCATATTATAAATAAGCAAGCACAAACATTAAAAATAAAAAAAAGGATCTATTTGCACCTCAGGAAGGTAACAGGAATATTGCTGAAAATATTGAGATCTTGCTGAGAATATTTCTAGAGAGACATAGAGCTAGATAATTTTTTTCTCATTAGAAATGTTAGTTTACTGTAAAAAGAAATACATATGATCTTGAAAGTCCCACTAAATGTTTGTGACTAGATACACTCGGTGACAACGGTATCACCTTTCATCTCTTTGCCAAGCATCGTGAGCACTTGGACAGGGCACTGGCAGCTGCTGGCTGAGAAGACCTGAACCCAGCTGTCCCCAAAACCCGTCTGACCTGTCATTCTACAAGGCCAGATGCTCACTCTACTTTTGACAAATTAACTGCAAGAAGGCCCACTGGCCACGTGTCTTGCGTGAACGTCTTAACCATCCCAGCTCATCCTCTTCTCTCCACATCTCAATTCATTCCCTGTAGAGGGTTATTTTTTTTAAACAAGATGAACTGAGAAAAGAGCCTTCAAAATAAATTACAGCCAAATGGGGCTCTCTGTTGACCCTTAATAAATGTATAATTTCTCAGACTGTTGAGACTGAGACATCTAAACTTGGGTTTCCTGTGTCCCACTGTCTACTGGAGGATGAATCCATGTGAGAAAGAAACCACAACTACCATTCCCTCATCATCCTTTAGTATTTCACTTAATTTGTTCTCCTTACCATTCACAAAACTAAGATGTTAACATCATATTTTTCTCATTTCAGTGAGAAAATAAAGTTCAAATGCCTCAGTCCCACACCGGATTTATTTTTTAATCTTTATTTAGCTATTGAAAGTGCACCACTCACACTAACGTTAAAATACTGCCTGTTTGTGTACGTGTCTGTCTCTGTGCCAAGTTAATGGACAGACTCATAGGATTAAAATGAAGCACAAATTTTTACCAAGTTGTGGCCGAAATAATTCTTTCTCTCAGAAAAAAGAACCCAAACGAGCTTTCGTACGTGCTTTAAGCAGCAGAGATCAGTCAATTAGAAATGTAGCAATCGTCAAGCAAGCTTGTCAGTATTCCTGTAAATTACGTCCAAATGCAAGATCCCAAAACTGTGATACAAACCAAAAATTTGATCTTATTGTTAACCATTTAATATGTGTACAAGAAAGAAAATAAAATTGGAAATTCCTCCCATCTGAGATCACTTTGAGCAGCTGTAAATTTAGATTTAAAATTTATGTTAAGAATATTTGGAGATTCTCTGACTTCTTTAGCTTTAGTACAGACCTTTGTAGATTATCAGTTTAGGATCAGCTTTGTAAGCAATCTGTGCACTTGTCAAATGCCAGACGAGTAGATTCAAATGTTTTCAGTGAAATAGCAATGTACATGCATTATTATATTCTCTATTCTGTGTTCTGTTAATTCAGGCTTTAAATTCAGTTCCCTCAGCAGAGCAGAACATTTTAAGTCAGAGAAACAATAAACAGTTTTAGCAGAAGCCATGGAACAAGTACATAGTTTTATATTGAAAGAGGAAACTTCTACAGTCTATTGTGAATATCTTCCTGAAGTTTGAAACAGATTTTCATAACTGAAGTAGTTACTGTTCTTTAAATTTTTGAGATCTCACTGAGAAACTAAATGCACTTGCTATTTGCCCCTCATTTCAGTATCAGAACAAAACTTTTCCTGTCTGAAAGCATTTTGGGTTGCAAGAGTTATGGCTTTTTTAGAGAAGCTAGAGAATTATAGCTTTAAAAGGTTTAGGATACAAGTTTATGTTATAGAAACTCCTCCTGTTTACATCCATATGTACACAGATCCTGGTCATAATAAAACAAATTTCAATGGATCAACAAAACAGTTCATAGACAAGTTTCACAGACTACAATACCAAGTTCATAACACAACATTTTGTCTGGGGAGAAGTTAGTTCATCAAGACCAACATCTATCCTCCTAATCTCTGACATAGATTTTGAGGGTTAGTTACAATTTCAAATCTATTTTTGAGATCTATATACTGTGCTACCAGCGGTTGATCTCCATCTGCAATAACAGAAAATTTCACCTGGAAAGTTCTTTTAGATCAACAGACCAGTAACACATGGAACGTAAGGTATTTAATTTATCATTTATTCTGCTCTCTCAACATATTACATGAAAAAGCAAAAATTAAATCACCTAGCCTGAAAACTGTCAACTGAAAAAAAGAAAAAGGTCATCTTTCAAAAATAAGGAGAACATTTCTAAATTAAGCAAGAATGGTTATAGAACCAAACCTGATAGAGAAATTCATTTCAACTTACTACCTGTTCAGCTTCAAAGCCATATGAAACCAGAAGAATTTCAATAAAACTTCGTAATTCTGTAACTCCTACATACATTAGATACATTTAACCTGTCTAACCAGTTACTCAACCATGTCCAATTTCAGTTCATCAGCACAGTACAAATAAGACACAATAGTTTCATTTTACATGCTGCCACGTATGGTATTATGCAACCAACCAGTAAAATATTTCTGCAACGGGAAAAACAAAGAAACATTTATTTAAGAAAAAAAAAAGAGGGGGGGGAAAGTGCAAAGCAGAAAGAGAACAATAAGAGAGGTATGTTTTCCCTGCTTTATCATGTTGCCANCCCCCGATTATTTTGGTTTAATATAAAAAGGAAAGAGCATTTCTAGAAGGGATGAAAGACTACCTACAGGTAGCCTGAGTCAGTTTGTGCGCAACTCTGAATTAGAAAGCGCCAAACAAGAACACAGGACACTGCAAATAGTTTGTGGTTTTGGAGCAGGCGTTGCCATTTCAGGTTCTGTTGGCATTTTACTCCCTAAAATGGATAAACAATTAAACTGTTCTATCAGAAACCATCCAATTACTTTACTTCTTACAAGAAGAGAAAACCAGCTTACCTATCAATAATGTGTTCTGAAGTTATAAGGAATGGAATGAGTACAAGGCATGTTTTATCAGCAGCAATGCTCTATTCCAAGAAAATTTCCCAGGCTTTGCAAGCCAAAACATGAAAGCAAAAGAAGTGAGATACAATGAATCCCAGGAAGAGAAACAATAAGCAATACTGGTAAAGAACTGTGGGAATAGTGGTACAGAACCAGTGAGTGAGTAGTAAGAAAAGCCCAGCAGTGTAACTCAAGGCTTGCAAAGCTGAAAAAACTACACTCAGGAAAACATTCAAAGGTTGCGGGGAAAAAAGCCCCCATGTTAACTCCTATGTTAAGCAACACATACATTCCATAGATTAGTTTTTACTTTTTATTTATATAAAAGCCTTGATTATGGTAGACATGTGTTATTTAAAAAAAAAAACCCAAACTCAACGACAACAAAATTGTGAAAGAAAAAAATTGAGGTGCTTAAATTCCAGTTTGAATGAAATGTGTTAACAAAACCTTGTCTGTGCTTTCACATCCAGCACTGCAACATTATGTGGAAGTGCAACTTAAGATGTACCTACTACACAGCACATTCAAAACCCAATCAATGAACAACTGAGTTGACTTCAGGGAAGCTGGAGAGGGAGCAAACAAGTGATATGGAATTGTTTTACCTGCAAACATAATGGCAAGCATGTCTGGGAAAGGAACAGAGGAAAAAAAAAATAATGAGGAGCACTATTTTTTTTTATTTTTTTTTTTTTGCCTTTAAAGTATTTGACTGTAGGGTAGAGATGAATGCAGGATGAGAGCTGATAGGAAGGAGTGGGTGGAGGCAGATGGCAGAAGGACACATCCAAGCTGGGGCAGGGGGAAAAAAATCCCCACAAGGAAATCTGTTGCTTGTCTACTTTTGTTTTGCTCCCATTAAATGAGTAATGGCATTCGAACCTCCCTATGGGGTCAGAAAGCAAGAAGAAACTGANTTCGTAATTCTGTAACTCCTACATACATTAGATACATTTAACCTGTCTAACCAGTTACTCAACCATGTCCAATTTCAGTTCATCAGCACAGTACAAATAAGACACAATAGTTTCATTTTACATGCTGCCACGTATGGTATTATTCAACCAACCAGTAAAATATTTCTGCAACGGGAAAAACAAAGAAACATTTATTTAAGAAAAAAAAAAGAGGGGGGGGAAAGTGCAAAGCAGCAAGAGAACAATAAGAGAGGTATGTTTTCCCTGCTTTATCATGTTGCCAAAGGCACTCACACATGCAGACAAGCCGACCACGTACGTCCACTCCTCTGTTGGAGATTATGCAAGCAGCTCTCCAATCCAGGTTTTTACCTGTTGAAGCATTTCTTCTGTAGCATTCAGTTTCAACTGATGCCCCTCAAGACAGATTTCTAAGTCCCGGATTTTCTCTCCTTGAGCTTCTACCTGGTCTGTAAGAACACTCACCTGTAATTAGAGAAGCACAACACTACTGAACTGACTGTAAATAAGTTTCAGTTACCTTATACAATTAACATTCAAACGCACTTTATAAGAGCGAGTCCTTTTTTCAAGTATGCCCTTTTCACTAGAAAGTTCTCTTTTCAAGTCCTCAACGGTTTGATATTCTCGTGTACCACCACAGCAGCCTGTGCTATCAGGACTGGAGATTTCTCAGTCTATATTCTGCTGTAACCCCGCCCTCCAACCCCCCTCCC
>VWZY01003755.1:0-13302 GCA_013399075.1 Chloroceryle aenea | reverse complement strand
TTATAATTAAAGCTGTTCTAGTTTCCTTTTCTAATGGCTGAGTTTCTCTCCCTTATTCCCTTTCTCTTTCCCTTTGGGGAGGGAGGGAGGTTAACAGGTCTAAGGGGCCACCCTGACCCTAAACTGTAACACTGGCCACAAGGGCACATTGCTGTCCCATGGAGAACTCCCCTGACCTGATTCCCTCTCTGAATAAAAAGGGAATTTGCAGCAAATACTTAAGTTCCATCCAGAAGTTTTAATTTATGCATGATTATTTTTTTCCCCTAAATTTGGTAATAGCAATTTTAGTTTAACAGCAATGAAAACATCCATCCAAACCTGAGCTCACACTCCACTTATTGTTTATTTAACAACAGCAGGGAGAATTCTGCTCAGTAATTTAACACAAGTGTGAACAGAACATACAGGATAAAACATGCTTATAGAAACTTGTAGCTGAAAGCAGGGAGAATACCAACCCAGTATAGTTAAGTTTTGTTTGCTATAAATATATTAAGCTTACAATATACTTTTGTAAGCAGAAAGAGAAAGGCTCTGCAAAGACCATCTGAAGAACCTCCAGCTTCAGTTTTCCAAAGCATGTGAAGTTTTATAATAGTGAAAATATCCAGAGAAAAGAAAAAAAAACCCTTTTTTATTTTAATTTGTACATGTGGAGGAAAACTTACACAGGACAGCAGATCTGTTTGAAAAAGGCTTGGTAAACTGAGAAATGGGAAACCTGGAAGAGCTTAGTCATGGATTTTACTGTCAAATTTTCATTTTACTCCTTTACCTCCCCCTTAATATTTTTGATGATGTAAAATAACTTGTATACTCTATATATACAAGCAGGAAAAATATCACTTCTATCTACCTACCAGTCTTCTAGTTCATTAAAAAATAGTGGCACACAGTGCAGAAAAATCAACCGGTACAACCCAGCAAACCTACAGTGAGAACCAGTATCACACCACTGTCTTGGGATTCCACAACATTACTTTTAAGCTCGATTTTTTTTTTTTTTCCTCCTTTGTTATTCTCCCTCTTACTGCTGTTACTCACCTCTCCTTTACCATGTCACCCCACCATGAAATCAATCAGATGGATCATACAAATTAATTACTGATTATATACTGTTTGGTGAGCTGCTAACATCTGTTTAACAGAAAACACTCTCTTGCTTCAGCTTTTACTCACTGAATATCAACGATGTTCTCTTTAAGACATACCTGCAGTATGAGTGACTCTTTATCGCCTTCTAATCGTGCCAATCTTTCTTGATAAGTCTCATTATTAGATGAATGATGATTCACCTGTGACTGAGGAGGAAAAAAAAAGTGCTATGATAATTTTTACAGCTAATATTAAAATTTCAAGGAATAGTTAATAGCAAATGATATAAATTGATATCTCTTGGTTACTATACTACAAAAAACCCCATGCAAAATGTGTCTACAGACCAGAACTAATTGTTTCATATAGTTGAACCTTTTTGAACGTACCTTTTTCAAGCTGAATACTTTCTCATTTCCAGCAATCAAGTAAGGTATAGGAATAGATATTTTCTAGCAAATTATCATTTCATTGGGAGATACCATCTTGCCAAGACAAAAAAAAAAAACCCATTTAATTTAAAATAGCTGGTCTCAACAGTCTTTCAGCAAAGTCAAGTAATCTATTTAAATTCTCAAATTATTATCAGAAACTAGTTACAGAATCACTTAGGGATCTTAGACTCTAAGGAGCCAGACCTTCTAGAACACAGCCTGTTCCTAACTATTATGTCCCATTTCATATGAATTTTAATACTCCAGAGAGAAATGCCACAATTACAATTAAAATCTGCAGATTTCTTTTTAAACAATAATCTAAAAGATTATAACTTCATCTAAAAGATTATAACTTCATCCCACATACAAAAACATTGTATCACTGTGGGAATGGAGCTGTTTGCTTAGAGCATGGAAAGTAACACGAGCCCTTAGCAGTTCAGTTCCCAATTCCACCGAGGCAGGACATTGCTGCTGGGAAATGCAACACCCCGGGCAGCTTCTCAGGTAACACAAGAATCCAGCTCCACCAAGTGCCATTCAGCTACACAAGTCTGCAGCTGACTACTCATTTATAGTTACTTGTACAGTGGCACCAATAGAATTATAATCTTCCTCAACTGTCCTTTCTTTTTCAAGTGAACATTTGTGTACAGGATGATTTTTTTTTTAATACTAAATATATTCATGGCTTCTTGATCTGCACTGACGTCTATATATATATAAAGATTATGAAAATAATCGTGGTACTAACTAATGTAAATCGAGAAAACAAATACTTATCCAATCAGAAGATACTTTTCAAGCCATAAAGTGCTGAAGCATGGCATCTTTATGAGCTGAGAGGAGCTGAGCACCCTTGTCTCTGATAATTCAGCTACGCATCCTCAATTGCACTGTCAGCCGTTCTGCCTGGGTTCTCATGCCACTTAGAAAGCAAAGTCTTACACTGTACTTTAAAATCCACAATCTTTAGCCATGGCAGCTCTGTTTCCATTACTGGAGTTTTAAACTCCCTTACATACCATAAATGAGTTATTTCAACGGAGAGCCCACAGGTCTTCCCCAGCACGTCTCTGGGTCACACACAATAGCAGGGGAGACTTTCCCGCACCTAGGACATCAAGTATCCAGGGAACAGCAGCACACTGCTAGGCAGTAAGAGATACTTTTAATGACAAAACCTAGTGACGAAGACCGCCTAGTCTAGCAGATTTTACAGCCTTCCTCCTGCTGTCATTTGCTATTTTTCTAGACTAGATTTAAACAATATACCTGTAAGCACTTGTTTAACACTTCCCCCTGGCCTTACACACACAGTGAGTTCATCTACTGCCAGCATGTTTTACATAACCCATCTGCCACAAATGCCAAACAGAATTCAACATTTCATAGAATCAGTAATTAAGAATTAGTTCAACATCGCATCACAAATAAGTTATTTTACTACACTCACATTTACAAACGTATGGCCTCTGATGTCTGCTACCCTGAGTGACTGTGAAATATCCTCTGCTGGAAGTCCAATGCTCAATACCCATAAAAACTTGTGAATCACACCCATGTGAAGAGAAAGGGAAGAAGAACAAAACCATCAGCCCTGCTAGTAGGTCAGTAGGAGAGAGCTTAGATAAGTACAGTAGACAGAAAATGACCTGCTAAATAAAAGTGGTTGACTGACAGACGACAGTTGTTTAAGACTTGGGAAATCTTTGTGGCACGCATGAAGACAAGATAAAACAATGTAATCTGAAGCAAGGCCAACTGTGGATGGTTGGATGGTCAGTACTGAGAGGAAGCTGAGCAAGCTCAGTATCACACGTATCAGCAGTAACGCAATGTAGGACCTATAACGCTGAAGTCACAAGACTACATATGACTCGAGTTGGTGTAAAGGCTCACAAACAATAAACACTAAACTTGTGTTACCACGTGATTAAAAGGCTGAATCACCAAGATTTTTCTACAAAGCTGTTATTTAAGAAGATGTAGCCTTAAAGACTAAAAAACATTACTTAGTCTCCATAAATTATCAGTTAAATAATTATCAGCTAAATACGTTAATTTTATTTCTTCTAATAAAAGACAGAGAAAGTGCATAAAACACAAACAAATTTATGATAAAACATGATAACAAAGTAGAACGAAAGAGACGTTAAAGCAAGGTCACTGAAACTACATTGATGGCAGTACCACTGCAGATGAAAATACTATTACAGTCTGTGTTATAGTCTCCATAGATATTTTGGATATAGTTTAATGCCCATCTGATTGCATCAGATATTAAGGCAAAACGTTTCCTGAAAAAATTCCAAATCAACTGTTTCTCCCAGTTCTAGAAAAATGTAAAAATAAAATGAAAGAAGCTTTTGCATTCCATTACCTACTTCAGTTTCCAAATCTCTTCTCTGGAACATGCTCTTTTCTCTAACCTGGACATAATACCAGGAGCTGCTGGAAACTTTACTAAGTATCACTCACATGATCCAGTCATTACAGAGGCCTTTTCCAAGAAAAAAAGGCTTAAATATTCCTCCAGAATATATGACACACACAAATCAGACTTCAGCACATGATATAACAGCTTTGATTTAAAATGGGTATAATCAGCAAAAATATAAAAGGGTATGGCAAGAAAGGGAAGAAATGTTTGATTGACTCAGCTATCTTATTTTTCAACAGCCTTCTCCGAGACGGATAAGCATGGAATGCTATTTCTTCTTGCATGTTATTTTAATAGGAAGCAATTCAGAATGCAGCTTATTGTCAGAACAGAACGACAAGCACTGACGAGTGCTTCTGCATGGCTGTTCTGTTAAGAAGCTTCTGTCACAGAACTCTTTGCTGAAGCTTGATAGGCTGTAAAAGTAAAAACCTTTAAAGTAAGTACCTATGCAAGATAAATCTGAATCCAGGCAAGTTTCTGTTCTCCTCCTGAGTGCTGTTTCAGTCTTGGCTCAAAGAATCTCCAACACAGCTAACTTCAAAACAAAAAACCACCAACTTGTGAAGTCAATCAGCAATCTGTTGCACTGAAATTTGTCACTAATACCACGGATCTCAAATTGGGCTGTGGAGGAGGAAGGAGCTGGGAAAAGAAACCTGGCAGCCAGAGTGGTGATTTGTGAGCTTTTTCAACAAGTCACCCTCCACTGTTAGAAGACAGATTATGTCATAACCCCCCTCTCTTCCTACTTAGTCACATGAATCACCTTCAGTTCCACTGATAATTGAGTAAGATGCCTGTGGCAGCTCTAATACTTGCATTAATGGAAAAGATTAGGGACATGCTTGATGTATTTTCTTGCCATTTAGATGCTGAAAACAAGTTGTATAGGCAGCAGTTTAACCAGTCAGTTCTCCCACAAACTACTAACAGCACACCAAACACACTATTATATTTCAATGCAAGAAAATAGACACTCCAGACTTTTCCCAGACTATTTGGAGTTGATAATATTTAGAAGAGGATGGACTTCCCATCTCTTTAGTACTCTTTTGGGTCAGCAGATTTGATATTATGAGTCACGATGGTTGTTATTGTGTAGTGATGAGTGAGTAGCCTACACAGAAAACATTTTTATTTTGGCATCTGACTGTGGCTACAATACAAACTGAATCTCATGTCACGTTAGTGCTACCTCAGATACACATCCATCTGCATACACACATTCACTCAGTGTATGTGAGGTGGAGGAGGAGGCCAGAACATGATTTCTGGATCTGTAATTCTTGCCTTTCATCTGAAGGTGATTAATAGAAATCAACAAGAGAATTTTCCATCTGCCATTGTTCCTTGATGGTTAAGTTAAAGTGGCAGTCTCTTTGAAAAAGCTAACAGCATATAGTCTGAAATTAAGTTGACAGAGCCAGGTAAATTTCTGGAGTCCTTAAAATAAAAGATTTTTGACCAAACATTTGTATTTTTTTCCTAATACCTATTTTTTTCCCACCGGACACTTAAGTTACTTAAAGGAAGATGGCTTTACAGAAGTTATAAGATTCGGTCTCAGTATGGTAAACTTCATGGCTACAGTATGAGTTTGATTGCTCCACCTCTTGCTAGTACAGGTTATGAAAAGCATCTGGAAGAAAGGCCAAAAAAAAAATAGTATAGGAATAATGTATACCTATTTCAGGTCAGCCAAAAGCTCTGGGCTGCATGAACCTCAAAAGGTAGAGTTTGCTTTAGCAAACTACAAGAGTCATCATATCAAGCCTCCGCTCAGTATGAAGGCCCCTCTCTTTCAGAGTAAGAGACTTTTCCAGAGGCAAAAGACCTTTCCTTTTGCTTCACTCCATCCGCTGCAGTTCAGATAGCTCAGTTAATATACAGTGTCCTTAGCCCATAATACTGTTTGCAGTGACTACCAGCACTGCTGTTGATTTGTGGTTATACCTACGCAGCAAATTAGGGGTTGTGCCATTTCGATATGAAATGGTACGTTCCAGTTAAGGCCAGATGGAAAGGTAAGAATAAAGCAATAAGACCACAGATGGAAATGCATGTAAACCCTCCAAACCAAGTCCCCTGTGAGAACCAAAGAAAGATTGCTTAAGGTGAGACACTTCCAGCTTCAAGTTGTGGGGGGTGTCTCAGGTTCCTTGGCTTGCAACAGAAACTTTTAGCAGGGATAGAATTATATCTAGGCCCTGTAAAAGAATCCAACATCAGTCATCTGCAAAATGCTTCCCACAGACTGGCCCCCAACTACTTCATGAGAACTACGGTGCTGCCTCAGCTATAGTGTTAGAAGTGCACTGTATGTACATGAGAACTCTTCCCTAGCCTTCTAGAAACAAACTGGTGAGAGATATTCCTTCCTTAATTCCTGTGACCTCATTAGCTGGGCTTTTTGCTGTCTTACTCACAAGGTATCCTTGAATATTTGCATCGATTACAAACTCTTGGAACACCGTATGAGACCAGGGCAGTGCTGTATGCCCATGTCAGATACTCAGCTTCTCAGCCAGAATCAGCTAGCTGGGACAGTTCTGAAATTGCCATTAGCATTAGTATCACATGCCATGAAGTATAGCTGTACCCAATGCAGTTTTGTTTTTATGATATTAGGTAAGATATTATCAGAGGCAGTTCCTTCTCTTGTGAGAAATACTTCTGCAGATTAGCGATTTTTATTACTGGCAAAAGGCAGAAAAAAAAGTAAATGGAGAAAAAAACAGTAAAGGGAGGAAAACACCTTAACTGTGCCTCATATATAGCTGAGACAAGGCTAAATTGCTTTTTGGCTCCAATCATCTGCTCTCCACTCTGCCCATACTGATGGTCATTCTTGGCACAGCCCTTTCACAGGTAATTTTGACATCAAGAAAGTCCAATAGAAAAACCTAAAGGGTGGTGACATTTTATTTCAATTCAGTCTAAAGAATCCTTTCTTGCTGCTGCATGATGCTATCACGTGTTGTTACAGGACTACTGCTTAAAACCAGATCCTCTATTCTAAGCACCTGAAAACAGCAGTTGCACCTGTCATTTTGCCTGCCTGGGTCTTGTGATTTTTCTGTTTGTTTGCTGACTTAGCCCAGCCCAAGCCACAAATACCATGCAAGTCTAGCTTAGTCAACCACTGCAACATCAGAACTGATCCCGGTCTCTGAAGGGATTTCTCCTAATGCTGAGGGTTGATGGCAGTCTCTTGCAGCTACTCTCTGTTAACTGCCATTTGTTACTCTGGAGGGTTCTCATACTTTGATAATCACCCATAGAATAACTGTTTGATTGCAGGGCCTGAAATCTTTATGTGCTATCACAGTCGGTGGCAGACATGTGACATTAGGGTTCTTGAACACAAGAATTAAACAAGAGCCTGAGATTGTTTCAACTTGAAAACAGCAAATATATATATATATATCTCACTTGTCAAAGGAATCTGGGAGCAGACTGCTTAATGCAATGCAAGATGCTTTTCAGTTCTCTTCCCTTCCCTTGATATTCTCCTTATGTACCTTACATAAAAGGAGTCACTTGCAACCACAGTAACAGCATTATTATTCATTTCTGTGAAAGCCTATCCCAGACTTCAACACGTCATCCTTTCTGAACATAGTACTTGAAAAACATCCTAAAGACACTCTGTCTTAACTCCTCCAAATCTGCGTGTGCACATTCCAGTGTGAGACTTTAGTGAAGCTCTTTCCTGAGCCCTCTCTCGTTACATTATTGGCCTCAGCATATCCTGAACACCACACAACCTGAGATCAGCACCTTAGCCTTTTGTTAGAAATGAGATTTGAACCAGGAAGCAGGGGTGGCAGACATACCTCAGTTAAAAAAGCAAATTAATATGCACTCTCAAAAATCAGTAAAGAGTTATTTTGCTTTAAGCACAGGTTAAATTAATAGTCTAATGTTACCAACTGCTATTTCCTGGTGTCACTATCCCACTCGCTCCCCATTTAATCCCCTCCCCATCCACGCTCCAGAAACAGAAACATTTCCAGAACCTGATGTAAATATTCTGTAAGTTAACTTCAAGAGTCGAGCTTTTATTAAGCCTGATGTTATAATGAGTATTTGATATCTATTTAAGAAACTACCCAATTTGAAGTTCCTACTCACACTTCACTTATTTACCTACACATTGTTTATATGGCCAGTAAAAATAGAGTGTATGTGTGCATGTATGCACCGGCATGCTTTTAATTCGGTGCCATACAGAAGCACTAACATAAATGGCGTGCATAGCAACTGCAAGAAAAGTACTCACAGATTAAAACAGATGAAGTAAAATGACAGGGTGTGCTGTTTATGTGATACAATTAAATTAATATTGTAATTGAACAACAATCTGTTGTGAAGGACCTATTTACATTCCACTTGGATTTTTTCAAATACTGAAAAAGAAATACTTGGAAGCTTAAAAATCTAAAACCAGTTTTCTTTCCAGTGTGATGAGACAACTGCACAAACCTACTTCTTTCCTTTTATAGGAAGACAAAGACAAAACAATCTCATGCAGTTAATTCATGTTCAGACAGTATGTCACAGAATCAGGCTTTTAACAGCACCATCTTTTTAAAAACTATAATTTTATCAGAGTAGCATTCACAGCAGAAAAGTAGTACTACCATTTTTGTCCAAAACAAGGGCATCCTAAAAGGTCTCACACAGTTACTCAGAAGTTAATAGGCTGATACAGTTCACCAGAAGAACTGATTAAGTGAAGAACTAGGGCAAATAACTTCTTATTTTTAAAGCACAACATGATAAACAACATATTCTCCTCTTCTGCCATATATTCCCACGCAGGATTTGCTTTGTTACATTACAATCTCAGGAAAGCACGAGCACTTGCTGCAATCTATTGCCATTTGTTCAAAGTAGTTTGATCCTACAGTTTCATTNTAAGCCTCCTCCTTCACAAAGCACCATCTTCATTTCATTTCTTAGGAAGCAACTTAATGTTATTTTATGTCTGAGACATTTCCACAAAGCTGAGAATTTTGACCGAGTTTTGCTAATGTACGTTTAGAAAGAGAAAAAGCCCAGCAAATCACTTACCCTCTTTAGCCACGTGAAGTGTTTGTAAATATCAATCTCACTATCCATGCTTTGGGCCCATCTCAGCAGTCACATTCCCAGCGTTAAAAGAAACTTTTGGAAGCAAGCGCTTTGTTCTACAGGATATAGCTGTGACTTCTTCCCCTTTCAACCCTCCACTTCTAAAATCTTCAATGCCTGTTCACATTTTAAGCTAAATCTTCTGCCTCTGTCCCACGGTCTTATCCCAAACGCTTCTCACAGATGTATATATTACACACAACTGTATAAACTTCAGACTCTCCCCCAAACATCTGTTTTTTTTAAACAGCAGATCGGTTAGCAACAAGAACAATGCAACTCTAAATACATCAAAAATAAAACTTGCTAAATGCTCTTTAAAAAAGGATCTTTCGAGAATAGCATAAATCTGAAGAAACTCTTCTCTTTTAGTGTTGAATAACAAGCTAAAAATTATTAGGCTGTCACTGAGAAACTATTTTCAAGAAATGCTTTCTCTGGCTTTCTGTTTCAAGAGTGGCTGGAACTCATTACCAAAGACCCCCTATTTCCTGTCGCCATTCTACTCCCTGTTTATTGTAACACTACTCAGCCTTCTCAGTTTATTTCAGGCTCAAGACTAAACCTAAAAATAAGTTCTGCTCTTTGAATTCCTTGCCTGTCCTCTCAAAAGACAGTATAAAAGAGGAGAATTCAAGGACGATCCTTAATGATCCCTTAAATGCTGCTATTGCCAAAGAGGCAATTTTCCATCTTAACAGAAGATGATGATATCCTCTCTAAGATTTTTTTGTCTGTTCCTGCTGAAGCCTGGCAACTTTTCAAACTTGCAACACCAAGATAAATGCATATGCAAAGCAATGTTCTGGCAAGAAGAGAAGTTTAAAAGCATTGCCCTGTTACTGCGGTGTCCCCTAGTGCCTCCACACAGAAGTTATGATTAAGTTCTAATTTTTCCCAATAAACTCCAGTTTTCAGTGTTGTATCTCCCACTAGTTAAAACTGGCTTTGTCCTTAAACTGGGCAACTGATTGTTATGCACATAAGGAGGACAGCTTGGACAATGCCTATTAAGACCAAAACGTAGCTCATGGAATTTTTGTGATCATCTCAGAATATTTATCTTCCCATTTTCTTCGGCCGAACTCACTCCTGCATTTAAGATGAAGTAAAACAGTAATTTGGAAGAGCCAGTGTCTGATTTGCCCATCGTACTAATGATATATACAAAGAACTCGATGTTTGAAGCTGTACAATACCCTGAAATGCAGACCTTACAGGGACCTGCCTCACTTAAAGTATCTACCTGCATTCCAAGCTGTCGAAGTCACAGATACATGAAGGAGTTTCTGCAAGGGATGTGAGCTTTTATTATTTCAACCATTTTTGATCCTTTTGACCTTATAGATCTCTTTAAAATCTTCTGTAACACCAAGTAAGAGGGAAGGATATAAATCTAGGCTTTCACATTTCTTCATGTATTTATTACTTGTTATATTTTTGTGAGAATTAAAATACTAAATGTAGAAATTTAGTGCTACAAGTCTTCTGAAGTTGCTAGAATACCTAAATTCACCAGTAAATGGCACCAGAACAAAAGAACTGTCTGTTTCCAGAGGTAAACCAGACAGATCTGAAGGGATGGGGGCTGCCCTGTACATAGAACATGCTTATTTTATGCTGGTTGTACAAGCTTTTATGCTTTCTTAAGGTTGATGAAAACTGCTATTTCTTAAATAGCTCACACCATCTGGCAAAAGGCTTAGTATATTGTCAGAGGTCCATTAAAAAAACACCCCAACCAAATAAAAACCCCAAAAACATAAAAATTCAGATGCACTTAATATAGTACACTTCTCTATGGCCAACAGCCTCTGGCACGGCTGACAAACTGAAGACTAGAGGTTCTCTTAACATTAAACATAAGCTCCCTACAGCTTAAAACTTTTTTTCCCCCCCCCAGAAGCCTAGTTATCTAATTATGGACAACGGCAAATACATCAAACTTTATCTCAAAATACCACCTATCCCATAGCATTGCCACATTTCATCCATTTCAAAACGTAAGGTTCCAAGACTCTCATTTCAGGCTCATTTAGGGAAGAAGAAAACATATCTCTCAGCAAATTCCACCACCTATCATCTCTTGATGGTTTGGGGTTTAATTAAAAACCCAGGAAAACTATATTAGTCCACTTATTAGTGCCCCAGGGTAGTGTCTGCAGCTAGAAGAGTATCCATTTTGCCTCTTAAAAGTATTTAAAGTGACAAACATACCTTATTTCTGCCTTGTCATTTTCCCTGGACTTCACGAAAAGGCCTCCTGATTCTTTTACAGTCATTCTTCCTGATTAAAAGGTAAATGTGTCTCAATTTTCTGCATCTTATCAGCCACGAATGTTGACAACATACATTCCAGACAGTCACATGCTCACTTTTAGCCTGTCACCTGCATGCTGAACTTCACATCCTGTTTGAGCTTTGGCCTGGAAAAGTTTCAGACGCCAACTGAATATGTATCAATTGCACCAGATTTGCTTAGAATACTTTTTCTGATTGCCTGTAAAAGCAGGTCAGCTTCTCTGGACAGAGTAGAAATAAGAAAAATATGTTGCAATCTGAGGATTGCTTCATTAGGTTACCACTGTGTATTTTTCTTCTTAATTTTAGGAAATCCATGTCTGTGTGTAGTTCTTCACTAAGCACCAGCTTCTAGTTTAATGGAGAATTAAAAAACAAGGAAGCAGAAATGCTCCCCTATTTCTGCAATACCACCACCCTCAAGTGCTACTCCGAGGAGAGAGCAATCTAGCTATTACTCCCTTCAAATTGTTTATTTTCTCCGGTGTCTCCAAAAAATAAATAAAAGTCCAGATTATGGCAACATAAAAGCAATGTAGGGCACTAAAATGTGTAAAATTAGCAAAGGCTATACACTCCACGAGCTATATGGACACCTATTAGGGTTTCTTTGCCAATTCTGTACTTCCATAGTAAACTGCTGACTAATGCCACTATCGATAAAAACTCCACTTGCGGAACAGCAAAGGTGACAGCTACCCAAATGTTTGCTGATAAATAACCCATAAAATCCACTCTGCTAAGCCTTCTGTTACTTCATTAGTCAGAATGTAAAATATTTCTATTAAGATTTAAATTTGTCTTGAAGAGTAAACAGAGTTGCTGTAACACCTTTGAAACTGAAAGTAGCAGAATGCTTTAAGCAATCAGTTACACTTCTCATGTCCCTCCATTCCAAACTTAGGGAGAGGCAACAAAACATCCATGAACCCTCCTAGGGAAGGGCAGTCTGACAGCCTGGTGTGTTTTCTCCTACCAACACTAGAGCTGAGGAAGCACAGAGTTGTTTGCTTCTCCACCACCATCCCTTTTTCTTCCACCCAGTTGAGGCCCCCTGAACATTATAAAATTGTATGTATTACTGTTATTTTAGCAATTTTACTTTTTACTCAGTTAAATTTCATAAAAACATTTTTTTTTTGGTGATGTTTCAGAGCAGCACAAATGCAAACTGTCAGCAGCGTTCCTGTGTTAGCATTGCATTGCTGGGGAGATAGAGGACAAGGGAAGAGAAAAATAGAATCATTTTGGTTTAAAAAGACCTTTAATATCATCAAGTCCAACCATAAAGATGGTAGAGCAGAAGTTCTCTAGAATCCATGAGGTCCAGGTCCCTGAAGCATAGCACCTCTCTTCCTTCTCAGCAAGAACTTGTAGATCATTTTGATCTCAAACCCCCTCAGTCTCTGAAAACACTAAAAGAACACGCACTTGGCTTTTTGGGCCAAGAAATGAAATGACCAGCTATGCATCTCCCCAGCCTCCTCAGGGGAGGCCAGCTGAGTATGGACACGCAACAAAAATTTACTCATTCCCAATAATTAAAATTGTAGAATCATTCTGTCTGGAACAGACCTTCAAGATCATCAAGTCCAGACTTATTCCCAGCACTATCAGAACCACTAAAACATGTCCCTAAGCACAACATCTCCCCGGCTCCTAAACACCTCCAGAGATGGTGACTCCACCACCTCCCTGGGCAGGCTGTTCCAATGCCTGACAATCCTTTCAGTAAAGAAATTACTCCCAATATCTAGCCTGAACCTCCCCTGGTTCAGCTTCAGGCCATTTCCTCTTGTTCTATCGCTTGTCACCAG
Organism: Chloroceryle aenea; assembly: GCA_013399075.1. Lineage (NCBI taxonomy): Eukaryota > Metazoa > Chordata > Aves > Coraciiformes > Cerylidae > Chloroceryle > Chloroceryle aenea. The sequence continues at coordinate 67 of VWZY01003755.1, read as the reverse complement.
GATGAACAGCCCAACTCCTGCCTTGTTACAACTTCCCTTCGGGGAGTTGTACAGAGCAATAAGGTCT
>VWZY01003752.1:68472-86010 GCA_013399075.1 Chloroceryle aenea | reverse complement strand
AATGTTTTAGACTTTCAGTAATACATAGGGGTTTTGTTTTAAACGATTTTTCAAATGCTGTGTTCATCATCGTGCAGTGCTATTCCATGCTTCTTATGCTATGGGTCTGTGCTGATTTTGGCTATTATAGAGTTTTTTCCACATTAACTTGTATAGTACTATGCTTTGGATTTGTTCTGAAAGCAGTGTTGATACTTCAGGGATGTTTTTGTTACTGCTGAGCAGTGCTTACACATAGACAACGTCTTTTTTTCTTTTCACCCCACCAGCAAGTCGGGGGGGGCGGGCACAAGAAGCTGGGAGAGGCCACAGCCAGGAGAGCTGACTCCAACTGACCAAAGAGATGTACCATATGATGTCATGCCTAGCATATAAAGCTGGGGGAAGAAGAAGGAAGGCAGGGGATGTTTGGAGAGATGGCAGTGTGTCTTTTCAAGTAACCATTATGTGTGATGGAGCCCGGCTTTCCTGGAGAAGGTTGAACACCTGCCTGATGATGGGAAGCAGTGAGTGAATTTCTTGTTTGGCTTTGCTTGTGTACACTGCTTTTGCTTTACCTATTAAACTGTCTTTATCTCAACCCATGAATTTTCTCACTTTTACTTAACTGATTCTCTCCCCCATCCCAATGTGGGGGAGTGAGCATGTGGCTGGGTAGTGCTTAGTTGCTAGCTGGGGTTAAAACACAACAATGGTTAACAGTGTCTTACAACAAATTTTCATCATTACCCTTCTCTTTTTCTTGTCAGATATTGAGCAATGGAGATTTTACACACAATGAAAGTTTCTTCCTAAGATCCTTCCCAATGTCTCTATGCTTTCACAAATTCCAGTTCTACCCAGTTACAGAACATGATTCTATTTTCTGCCAATTCACTGATGTCTTTGGAGAGACATACTGTCACGATCTCACTGTAGTCAATGCCTGTCTTTACGTCAAAAATAGTACAGGGAGCAAACATAAAGTACTGCTTTGTGCAAATCTGAACTGGTCTTCTCAGTAATTCAGTTTATTTTTGTGTTTGCTTGAGAGAACTGCCCTTCACTTTTGGCAAGGAATATTGCCCTCTCAAAATAGTTTTAAAGTGTTTCCTTTGGAGAAGTAAGGGTAAGGGAAAAGAAAATAAGATATTCTCTGTTGCTTGTGTGAGCTCTTCTCACAACCAAAGCCTCACTGTGCCACATCATGACATAAAACAAACCAGCAAACCCTGGCTCAACGTGTTTATAATTAGCAAATATCATAGAGGCTTGTTTTTTTCATCCTTATGGAAGAGAGTTTCACTTTCTTGCATCGAGTCTAATCAAAACCTACATAAGTACAATTCTACTTCAAGATGAATCAGAGCAGCAAAATGTAACTCGGCTGTTTCATTCCCATCCAAAGTCTTCCTAAGAGATGACAAGACAAGGAGAAGCAAATGCTGTCACAGAGAGATACCTAATTTTAGCAGCTTATCTAACTGAATAGTCATCTCTAACTCTTACTTGAATAGCTGGACACCTGAAGTAGTATGGACTGAGGTCTTCACTGCATGATTATGGTATCCTCACTGTAGCTCCTTCGCTGTAGAGGATGTGAACTGCACACAAGTAATACATGTTATTGGTGTATACTTGTGTAGTCAAGGCTTAAGCAGGTGTATATACATTAAAATTTAAACATGAAGGCTTCAAAAAGGGAAGAAACAGAAGTTGTGGTACTTGGTCCTCATATTCCTATCTATACTTGCAATATTCTTTTATGCTTGAAAGGTAAATTGCAATAAACAGTATCTGCTATACAGCCAGAGGAAAAATACAATATTCTATAGAACAGAAAAAGACAATGAAATATAAAAGATGAAATAATTTATTAATCTTTAATCACATCCTCTCTGAAAGAGTCAATATTTCTTCCAGATGCTGGAGTCTTCTTGTCCTGTAAACCTATTAACTTTCTTAAAGACAACATAGCAGATCAAAACCCACGAAAGGTCTGTAATTCAGAGCTGTGTTTTAATGTGAGCATTGAATTTATATACCAAGAATAGATATGATTGCAAACTTTGGTGCAGAAAATAGTTCAAGTTCTTTTATTATGCCTGAGTTTGTTTCTTGTGCAGAAATCACGTGCCATCAAATTATCTGCCAGACAAGGGCAGATGTTTCCCATGGCCACAAATATTGACCAGATTTTCACAAGGAGCTCTTACTCTTATGCAGTGTGCCTGTTTCAAGATGCCTCTTTATATCTGGTATATTCAAATAGCATTAGAGACACTGAAAACTGGAGATGCAGTAGGCTGCTTATTAGCCTTTTCTTCCCTTCCAGTTGATATGCACCTGAGTCAAACAAAAAACCCAAACAAACCAAAAACCTGCTGAAAAGCCCTTTTCCTTTTAGTGAGAGTTCATCAATCTTAGTAAAAATGCTTGATTTATGTCCATCACATTTATGGCTGGAAAGCTGCCTGGCAGAAAGGGACCTGGGGGGTACTGATTGACAACTGGCTAAATATGAGCAGTGTGCCCAGGTGGCCAAGAAGGTCAATGGCATCCTGGCTTATATTACAAATAGTGTGGCCAGCAAGACTAGGGAAGAGATTGTTCCCCTGTACTCAGCACTGGTGAGGCTGTACCTCAAGTACTGTGTTCACTTTTGGGCACCTCGATGCAAGAAAGACATTGAGGTGCTGGAACGGTTCCAGAAAAGGGCAACCCAGCTGGTAAAGGTCCTTGAGCACAAGTCTTATGAGAAGTGGCTGAGGGAACTGGGCCTGTTTAGTCTGAAGAAAAGGAAGCTGCAGGGAGACCTTATCACCTTCTACAACTGCCTGAAAGGAGGTTGTATAGAGGTGGGTGCTGGTCTTTTTTCCCAAGTAACAAGTTGTGTCAGGGGAGGTTTTGGTTTAATATTAGGAAAAATTTATACACTAAAAGGGCCATCAAGCACTAAAACAGTCTGCCTAGGGAAATGGTTGAATCACCATCCCTGGATGTGTTTAAAAATCATGTAGGTGCTTAGGGACATGGTTTAGCAGTGGATTTGGTACACTTGCATTACACTCCAGTTTATATATTCTAAGGTAAAGTTCATTTACATCACTTTCTAAACTATCGGACTAATTCACTCTGTTCCTGAGGAGCAATCTCCTTGTATGTGACTAGCGGCTATGCTGAAGGAGTATAAGTGCTGCAGACTTTTTTTCCAACTCATAACTGGTCAACGAAGTCTCTTCCCAATAAATCCATAAGAAATCACCTTATTGCTTTCAGAATGCAGTCCATGGACAAACAGGGAGAAGGACTACAGACATAAATACATTCTTTTTTACATACATACATATGTATATATTTCTTTACATACATAAATATGTATTTATGTATCATTTTTAAGCATAACCCTGCACACACAGTCACATAAAAGCACACGGAGGCACAAATATATGTGCATATTTCTGTCTACCTAAATAGATCAATGCTGAATAGGTACAGGAATGAAATGTACTGGTACAGTTGTACACAGGTATTCTGGAAACATAATTCAGTATCAGAGCAAATAGGCTAAACCAGCTTGTTTCTACTAAAGGTTAAAACTCATCTTTCTTGTATCTAATGGAATATTGATATACAACTCAAAATGAATCACTTTGTCCTGTAACAGGTAAACACAAGAGTATCTATACATGTCTTGGTTTTTCTTCTCAATAGTCTATCCACTTTTTCTCAGACTAACTTCAATGCAGATTTTTACTGCCAAGAAGAAATTAAAGAAAATGTGATCTTCATGGAGTGCAGTTTGTCGTTCAAACAGTGAGTAAACATTTTGCTGCCTTTAATATTTTCATGCCTTTGGCAAACACCTGTTTTGTTTGTGTACTAAAGCCTAAGATAATTCTAAGAAATAAACATTCAGCACACGGTTCAGAGAATTCAACAGATCGTTCTTATAACTGATAATTGAAGAGTTTCCTTAAACAGGGTATGAAAATTCTGTGTGAAGGAAAACAATGTTGCAGTAAATGACCACAATGCCTTCTTGAAAATAACCCCAGCAGTCACAGATCCAGGTTTTGGGTTTTTTTTTATTCAGGGGCTGAAGACTAAATGGACTGCAGCAGCTTCTTTTTCTTTTTCTCACACCCAGGAATCTGGGATTTGATTAATTTTATTGTTTCATGTTTTATTAATCTCTTGGATTAGAGGAATATAGTAAAACAGTGCTCACGTGTACTGGTATGAAAAGCTAACTTCAATCGCAGGGCATGCAGTTCCTTATAAGCAGGTCAGAAACAAAAATAATTTGGTTTTAATGGGCTATTTTATGTTTACTTCTTGTTTCTTTCATTTCAGAGAATAAACATTGTCCTTACAGATATAACCACAGTCTGTAGGCTGGAAGTTGAAGCAAAGAGAACCTCTTTTGTTATTTATTAAAATAATAAACCGGAAGTGGCGCTCAGAACGCGAACAGCAAGACAGCGGTGCTGGCACTAGTAAACCCCTCTCCTTCTTTGTCACCAGATAAAAGAAGGGAACCTAAGAAATAAGGGAGAATGGAAACAGGTCCCTGCTCTGCAAGGCAGGAGTATCCCCTCCTGGCCTCCCTCCCCTTCCTGGTTGCCCTTGCACAACAGGTATGGGCCTCTGGAAATTGAGGGACAAACAAATGATGATGGAGATGAAGGTCCATCAGGGTAGTTGCACAAGGCAAGTTTGTCTCCCCCAAGCATTAGGACCAGCTCTAACGAGAAATAAAGGAGGGTAATCATAGTTGTTGACTCCCTCTGAGAGGAACTGAGTGCACCATATGCCAGCCAGATCCACAGCATAGGGAAGTGTGCTGCCTCCCTGGGGCCAGGGTCAGAGATATTACTGGGGAACTCTCTGGTCTCTGGTCTGGTACAGCCATTGGACTATTACCCTCTATTGATTATCCAGGTTGGCAATGATGATGTTATGGAGAGAAACCTGAAAACAATTAAAAGATTTCAGGGCCCTGGGGAGATCGCTTGGGGACTCAGGAGCCCAGGTGGTGTCCTCTTCAATCCCTTCAGTGGCAGGGATGAATACTGAAAGAGGAAGGAAGACCCACCTGATTAACCTGTGGCTGAGAGGCTGGTGCCACCAACAAAATTTTGGGTTATTTGAGCATGGGGAGCTTTACACTGCACGGGGTTTGTGGGCGAAAGACAGAGCTCATCTGTCTCAAAGGGGGAAAAGAATCCTTGCGCATGAGCTGGCTAGACGCATTGAAGGGGCTTTAAACTAGGTCTGAAGGGGGAAGGGCATAAAACCACACCAGCTAGAGTTGAGCCTAAGGGTGGCAGGCCGTTGTTAGGAATTAAGTCATTAGCCTGGCTCAAGTGCCTTTACACTAATGCACAAAGCATGGGAAAAAAGCAGGAGGAGCTGGAGGCCACTGTGCAGCACAACTGCTATGATGTGGTCGCCATTACAGAAATATGGTGGGACGACTCTCACGAGTGCAGGGCTGCAATGGATGGCTATGAGCTCTACCAACAGAATAGACAAGACAGAAAGGGCGGTAGGGTGGCTCTCTATATCAGGGAGTGTTTTGACTGCATGTAAGGCAACGAGTGTGACGGACTGGTTGAATGCTTATGGGTAAAGTTGAGGAAGGCCAAGGAGGTGGATATCCTGTTGGGAGTCTGTTATAGACCACCCAACCAGGATGAAGATGTTGATGAATTGTTCTACAGACACATTTGCACAAATCCCAGTAAGTTAAAGGGTGATTTGCTGAGTCAGACACGAGCACTGAAATTGCTTTGAGTTGCTGTATTCTCATAAATATTCTCATACACTGCCCTTTTTGTTGCCTAAAAGAAGATAGATGGAGGGTTCTAGCTCTTCCACAGGCCAAACAGAAGTTTTTTGGTGTATCTCTGTGTTATAAGCTTTTTACAGGTGTAAGGACTTGAATTAATATTGTTAATTGAAATAAACTATTTTTAATTAATTTTTGTATCTGTTTTGGTGAAGCATCATTCCTAAGTCAAATTTATGAGTAAAGTTAATCCAAAGAAAAACATTTGCTAATAGGTTAATTTTTCCTCCCCTTTAACTGGACAATTTTTTTTTTTTTTTTTTTTCCTCTTTCAAAGAATTAAAACATACTATGGCTAAGAGTTAGTTGCATTTTTGAAAAATCTGACACTTTTTGTATAGTTGAAAAAATTATTTTTCTGTAATGGTGGATCTTCATATCATTGGAGAACTCATTCACAAAGGTAGAATGCTACAAATGATCATTAAAAAAGTAGCTATCCTTACAGGAGACACAAAGAAAATAGTTTCAGAACAACAGCAAGAAGCAGAAACTTACAGATAAAGACAGAAATCAAGTTTAAGACTTAAAAGTATGTGGAAAAAACTAAATATAAATAGACTGACAATAATATACAATTACCTCAAATATGTCAAGTTTGATACAGTTAAAGCTACTGTCATAATACTTATTTTGCAATGATTCTCTGTGCATATGAATGTGGATGTGAACAGACTGATGTCCTGTGATGATCTTTTTTCTTTGCTTTTCAGAAGATACAGTGTCCAGTACCCTTCTGGTACAGTATATGAAATCAGAAACAGACTATAACAGACTAATGGACCTTATGATATTTGAAACCAGGGAAGACTGATCTGTATTGTAGCCTTTCTTATGGCAGTCAAAGGGACAGAAGGTTGCAATTTCTTCTTTGATCAGAACTCTGCAGTACTTGGTCTTTCAGTTTTTCAGACAGTTGCTCCCACAAGTACCCTGTAAGTAATCAGACTTATTTAACACAATGCTGTTTGGTTTGGATCTGACTATTTTATCATTAAGCATACCTTCATAGATCAATTTACAGATGCATATACTTTCAGAAAAGGGAAATTATATTGTCCTTGCATTGCTTAATTTATACATTATCATGGAAGGCAGTGTAAATTATAGCATGATACCATTTATATATGGTAGTATGAGACATATGCAAATTCTGAATAAAGAAAATACCTTCTTATACAATTTTGTCCAACTAGCTGCCATAAAGCTTTGCTAAAGGTGGAAACTTAAAGAGTTTTTTTAAGCAAATGAATCTTTCATGTGAATAAGAATATTTGCAATTAGCTGTTGATTTTCAGAAGTACTACTTATGCGAGATTATCTACTACTGGTTTGAAGGCTTTTTGAGCCATCCATTGAATTGGTTGCCACTGAATAAATAATAGACAACTAAGCAGACAGATTTTCTGGTTTTCAGATTTTCTGGCAATTGCAATGTTCCTACACACACACAAAATAAATAAATAAATATTTTTTGATTGTTTTTAAATTCACTGCTCTTTAATAAAAAAAAAAAAAAAAGCCCAACACAAACTTAAACAATTCTTTTCACCTAATGTAGAGCACAGCAGCCATCACTGGTTCTCTACTTGATAGAGTACAAGTATATGAAACACCTATCTTGTATTTGCTACTCAGAATGGCAGTCCCTCTGTAGCCTTCATAAAGCCCTGCGTATTCTAATTTAATTCTGAAAATTTGCCTTTTTAAGTAGAATATAGAAGACTACATGACCTCCAGAGGTCCTCTGTAACCTAACTGTTTTCATGATGTCATTGTTCAAGGTGGAAACAATAAAAAATACACTAAATGGAACTTTCTGAAGAACTAGATCTAGACTATGGAACTCTGTATTCCAGGAATAAAAGTCATAAAAAGGCCAACAACAAGTAGAATCAAATGCCCAACACATTTCCTTGGTTAGTTCAAGGGTATCCCCTTCCTAAGTGTGGACATAAATGTACATCAGCACATACGTCTGTTAATCTTCAAGTGGAACTGTATCTCTTTCCCAGCTGAGGGTTTTCAAACATCAAGACAGCAAGTACTTATACTTGGTCATTTAAGAGTCATTTGCCTCTCAGCATATAACTAGTAGTACACACTGGGAAGTGAAATACTTGCTTTGCTTGAATTGCAGACTCTTAAGTGAAAATATTGCTACTGTTCTGGACATATATAAAAACTTAATTTTCCAAAGGCCTTCACTCTTTATTTACTTTCATATTTTTGTGAAAATGCTCTCTTTTCTGGATTAGCATTTTTTTCTCTTTTTGAATGCTGCTTGCGCATGAATCATGGAATGGAGTGTTTAAGAAAATCTATCATTTTAGTATTTAAAGAGGCATAGCTATAAAATACAGATGTACAACTTCACACTTTAGCTGCATAGATTAAATATTTTCAACAATAAGGGTAAAAAAAGGGTATCTGCTTGGACTTTTCTGCTTTTTTTAACATTATTTTTCTGAAAAAATATAGATGAGAAGAAAATAAGCACATTACCAGTACCCAGACTAAAAGGGATACACTGTTTTACATATGAGTTTCAGTAACATGTTGTTGTAAACCTTCTGGGTTTACCTTAGAGTCAAAGTGAAAACATAATCTCCAATGTTTTCCCTCTCTTTTCCTTCAAAAGGCTTCTAAGGATTGAGGAACTCTCAGGGAATGACTGCTCTATTGTCTTTCATGGAAAGGGTTATCTCTGAAAAGCCGCCATCTCTGCAAATCTTATTCACTGTGAATAGGAAAAAAAGTCTAAAATCACACTGGACACCAAAGGAGGTTTTGCTTGATCACAGAAAGAAAAATCCAGATCCACATTTCCAAATCCCATTTAGAACACAATTAAAAAAAAATATCCAAAATAATTCTGTCAAGCTGACTCCCAAGTAGAAACACTACAAGCAAGGGCAATAAAATAATCTGGAAGGTTCAGTGTCATTGTATAATATATTACTCATTGTCAGGTTTCTGATTTTTTGAGACAGTTTAAATAAATGTCATGTGAGAAATAGAAAGTTTAGCTTCAAGTTGATGATATTTTGGCAAATGCAGTTGAAATAATTATTAAGATACCTTGAGAAATGTTAACATTGTGGCCAATTAAGTTTTATAGAATTATTTTTTGCATTTTCTTATACTACAGATCTAACCGAACATGTGTACTGGAGCTATGTACTGTGTGTCATCATGCCATCTGCTATACATGTTAGTTCATTGAGCTGCCTGTCTGTTCTTGTAAAGGAAAGTAAGCACATACTTCTTGCATCCTTAGGCCATCAGAAAGTTTTTCAAAAGTGCATGCTGCAGTTCAGTAGCTATGTTAGCACTGTGGATGATAACTTTAGACAGAAAAATACTTTGAATACCCAGCTAGTGTGAAATCTGGCCAAAATGTGATCTGTAGAAGTATAAATATAAAAAAAGGCATACATGGACTCCAATCACAAATAGCAGGCAAATTATATTTTTATGGGCATCAAAGGATGTTAAGGCAACAAAATTATTATAGGGACTATTAAAGGAAAATACCAAGAGAAAAATTAACAACTCAGATAAAGAATTGGGGTGTGGTTTTGATGTTGTGTTTGTTTTTGATTTTTTAAATAAAATAATAATAAAACAAAAAAACCCCAAACAACAAAAAATTCAATAGCACACATAGAAGTAATAAAAATGGACTGAGATATGGACATCCAGGGTCAAAACTAAGTGTATCTATTAGCTCTTATCAAAGAGCCACCATGAGTTTTATTGTGCAGTAGGATATACAACATGGGATAAGGCTGATCACCCTACTCATAAAAATGGGCTGAACCATTACTTTGGTTAGAGCTGTTTCATGAGAGAAAGCAAAAAGTATTGGATACCGGTTCTGATATCTCATAATTCTCCATAAAACTAACTTTCTCAAAATTACCTTAATACTAGAGCTACAGACAGCTTGAGCTTTTAAAGGTAACCATTTTCTGTAAGTGACATTCCTAACACAGAATATGATTTAGCTGAATCAAAGAGTCACCCTTTCTTTACTATTTTGGGGTTTGTTTGTTTTGTTATTGTTGTTTGTTTGTTTTATTGCTAGTTCTCCTGAAGCTTATTAATAATTACTATCATTATTTAAATTAATCACATAGAAAATGCAACTCAAGAGTTCATACTGAAAAAGGAAGAAACACTTTCATGTTACTTGTACTTAAATGTTTTCAAGTGCAGATTTAGTTGGCAATTAATGTAAATAAAAAAACATGAATACCTCTTAACATCCACTATGGCTGCTATCTGTGGCATCATAGAAGTTGCTCAAATGGAGGAAAGGTTTCTAAGGAAGCCAAGATGCTAAGAGAAAGGAAGATACTACAAAAAGATTAAAAAAATTGTCTTGGGAATCACAGAATCATTGAATGGTAGGGGTTGGAAAGCACCTCTGGAGATTATCTAGTTCACATTAGGGCTGAGGTGGGAAGGCATCTCTGGAGATCCTATAGCCCAACAGCCCTGATAATCAGAGTCAGTCAAGGCAGGCTAATCAGGTCTGTGTTCAGCCAGGTTTTGAGTATCTCCAAGGACAAATGTTCAACGGTCTCTCTAGGAAACCATCCTCAGAGTAAGAGGTTTATCTTAATTTTAAACAGTGCTTCCTGAATTTAAGTTTGTGCCCATTGTCTCTTGTCCTGTCACTGGGAACCACTGAGAAGAGTCTGGGTCCACTTTCTTTCCTGTCCTGCATCACATATTTTTGCACACTGATAAAATCCTTTTGAGCTTTCTCTGTTCTAAGCTGAACACTCCTACTTCTTTCAGCCTCTCCTCATATATCAGATACTCCAAGTCCTTAACAAACTCCTTGTGGCCCTGCACTGGACTCCCTTCAGTACATCTCTGTCTCTTGCACTGGGAAACCCAGCAATCCAAATGTTGGATTTATCACCCTTTATGATCTTTTCTGCCAATACTGATACTCCTGAGTTAAAAACAAACAAATAAAAACTTCAGGAAGTACCCTAGATCCAAAACAGACAATGCCATGGAGATACTCTTCTTTGTTTCCCTATCCCTTTCATGGGTCTCAGTCCCCCATATTTCTGTGAGTAGTGGGAACAATCCAGTCCTAAACTAGTTAACTAGCTTTGAATTCTTTCTACAGATTTTGGTTATGTTCCGCTGAGGTGCTAAGTTAAACATACAGAAAAACATCAATTAAAAAAAAAAATAAAAATCCTTATATAATATTTTTCCCTAACTCTCCTTCTGACAATCATTGATCCTTCTCAAGCCTCTGTCCTTCCTTTTTCATATGAAGTACAAGTCAGCACAGCAATATATACAGTATACTGATTTCTGTTGCTTGTCAAAAACATAACTGATGATTTCATCAGTGTTATTGGCACAGTTTTTGAAAAAAAAAGGGATTTCTTAGCTTGTTTTTCCTGATGATCTTGCTTCTTCCGCAGTAATGTAAATATTCTGCAGCATCATGCTTTATCTGTTGCCACAGTGAGATTTTAAAATGTTCTTTTTCTTTTCAAAGAATGTATCTAGAACTCAGAGGCTCCTACATATGAAGTTGTAAGAAAGGTTTCCTAAAATTCTAAAAATATTGTTAAATGATGGGTTTAAATTACAGCAGAAATTGCCAGAAGGATGACGTGAGCTTAATTCTGATTACTGATCTCACTTACTGTGTTTCCAGTTTTTCTGAGGCATAAATAAACTATCACTGTTGAATAGTCCAAGTTTAAAGAGTCTGAGTATATGCATAGATATTATGTGTACCTGAAAGCAGAAACTGAAACACCTGTAAACTTTGAGGATCTTATTTTACAAGTATTTCAGTAGAAAGTGAACTTTATGCTTTCACAGTGCCAGTCAGGCTCTAAGAAGGTTGAGGTCTGTTCACATAAAGCAGTCAGGAAAATTTATGCCTTCATAGATTTTAAAGTTTATTTCCCAGTTAGGTTTTTCTCAAGTTTTTAAATTGTTCAACATATATCTAGGGAACAGTTTTCCCTGTGTGATAAAATTCCCAAATACAAGCCCTTCCAAACCAACATATTAAATTAATTATTCATGTAATTTTAAAAAGTTTTCAAATATAAGCTTTGTAAAAGTTGTGTAAAAATAATCTTCTAAAACATATTTTTCACTTTGTTATTTAATTATAAGTACATCTACACAGAAGAAATTAATCATAAAAGGGCATAAGCAAATGCACTGTAAACCCAATCATTATTCTTTTAGATATGTTTAATTTCAGTATCACCCTTATCAATGTGTCTGTGTACTGCTGATTGTATGCTTCCCTATTTTAAGTTAAATATCTTTTCAAGTGAGATTTCCCTTGCCCAGAGTATTTTTAATGCCATATAAGATTTACTCCTCCCAAACTATTGTTCTTGATAGACCATTCTCTGTTAATGTCTGTAAAAAAAAGAGTAATCTTGAATGACTGAAAAAAAACTCTGGAATATTATGAATCTTCAAAGCAAAATCCTATTTCATATGTCTTTGTAGTCTGGATAATATAGATTTGCTTAACAATACAAGATTTCTCCCCTCCCTTTATTAAGGCAAATGTCATAACACCCTGACATTTACTAACTGAAATAGTTATTTATTAGAAAGAATTCATTATTTACATTGAAAATCTGAACAATATAGCAATGCGAATGGAATTGCCTGTTCTACTTAAGGATCTTGGAAATGTAATTAATTTTTTCCCATAAAGTTTGTTTGTTTGTTGTTGTTGTTTTGTTTTTACAAATTATGAAAGATATGTGTGGTATTGCAATCTGGCACTGAAAGGTGATTGAGGCAGTTGCTGTCAAAAAAACCCACTATCTTTGGGTGTAAAAAGAATTCACTTCTGTAGTATTGTGCTTAATTCCTTACCATACTAAAAGTTATAGCAGACACTGAAGGATCATGAAAAACATATTAGAAAGATGAAGAAAAACAGGTGAGATAATAGGTAAATTAGGATCATCCCATTTAGAAAAGGTACAGGAAGATATGTATTCTTATAATGCAGCATCTAGAGAAAGCAAACTGAGCACTCATGTTTCAAAACTCTTCACATTTAAAACTAATGTAATAAACTGTTGTGTAACTTTTGAAATTGTGTGCTGTATCAAGATGTTAGACGATGTCAAGATCTCAGAATATCTCAGGAAAGGAGCAGTTGTCTCCTCATGAATAAGAACTTCTGAAGTTGTGGGTCTGAAACTGAATTAAAAGATCAGTGTTGGTATCAGCTATGGGCTTTAGATCACATGCCTTTATAAAGTCTGGAGTTGAAGTCCACAGTCTTTTGAATTATCCATCGTTGTTTAGTTGATAATCTCTTCCTGGTCACAGCTTTTTATCATGACCCTTCCTTCATGCTGAGGATTTGAGATGTGGACACAGTTCTTTTAGCACTCGAAGAAATCAATATACTCAAAACTGTATGTCTTCCCTTTCCTCCAATCTTGTTTATTTCTAAGTCCACCATAAAAGTTTCACTGACTATTGACATCTGTCATATCAGCCTTTATATCTCCTTGTTCACTTGTATCACATATAAAATAACCATTACCCTGTTGCAATGAAAACTGGGACAATGATGTGGATCAGGTCATCAGATGGCTCTGAATCCCAGATACTCAATCTGAGCAGTGCTTAAAATGTGCAGCACATTTAGCAACACAATATAAATGTAACCCCAAGGTACCCATAAACTTTCTAATTTTCACTTTATGTCTAATTTTACGTTCTATAGATAACTTTTCTTTCTTTGGTCTGGGATTTTGTATGTTTTTAGTCTTTGCTGTTAATGAAAATGTGGATGGATGAATAAATGTGATTTACATTTTGTTCTTAATATCTCTGGATTTCATCATGATTCAAAGCAGTTCAGGGAAAAAGTTTCACAGTCACAGAACAGCAGCTGAGAAACGTCTGTGTTTTGTACACACAACCACTTTAGAAACAACTGCTCTTCAAATTCCCATCATATAGCAACCCTTCTTTGCTATTCCACGTGTTGAAATAACTTTTGCACATCTTGGTTAAATAACTTTTGCACATCTTGGTTAAATCCAGAAAATCTTGTGTCTTCTTCAGTGTTGCATTAATAAAATGTTCTTGAAGGTCCCTTCACTTAACTGCTATTGTACTAAAGTAGACAGTAGTACTTGCATGATGTGGTAATACAGTTCATGGAGGAATAATTATTATCTAAGAAACAGTAAAAAATGGCCATCGGGACTTCAGTAACCAAAAGCAGGTGTTTACACTTGTCAGGCATGAGGGTGACAGTTCAAATGAGCTAAGGAAATGTAGTAATTCCTGAAATATTGTTTGGCAGCATCCACAATATTCCCAAATAAAACAAACAAATAAACCAAACCAAATCAAAGACCAAACCAAACAAAAATCCCCAAAACAAGCAACCAACCAACAACAACAACAAAAAACCCCACAACTTTGCTCTGGAAATTATATTAAATAAAAATTACTGCTAACTAATAGGAAAGAAGGGTGCTAGCATGAAAAAGTGTGTGAGATTGTTCATAAGAAGCACATAAAATAGGTAAAAGTACACAACTGCCATGTTGCTGAATATGTAGGCGGTTATAATTGAGCCAGCTGGAGCACCTTAGCATTGGCAATAATCAGTGTGTCAATAATGCTCCCCAAATATCTGAAGCAGATGGTGATGGGATAATAACTGTTGAAAGTTCATGTTTTTTTGAGTGACTGATCTGAAAAGGAATAGAGTCACACAGCTAGAAATGCACTAACCTGGAAGATAGGAAAAACTGTTTCTGGAGTTGAGATTTGTCTCATCTCTCAAATGAGGCATTTGCTGCCCTAGACACAGAATTGTACAGTGCTTCCTTCAGACAAATAAATTCAACTTATTGATTTCTTTTGTTGGCACAATGTTTTATATTGTAACCAAATTAGCACACTGTACTTCAAGCAACCTTGCTATCTTCAAAAATTAAGCCATGGTCTTTAGCTGGACAAAATTATTATATGCATGCTCTTGTCATTATTCATTTCCAGAAATGATACAGGTAATTATCCTCCTTACACAAAATCCATGAGTGTCTTAGTAGCTGAATAATTTCTTTAACAGGGAGGAGAGTTCTTTATTTAAAGTGACTTGAAACAGAGTGGAAACAATGTTTTTACCCCTTTCTCATAAAATGTTAATCCAAAATGATAGCAATTTTAGATCTTTATGAAAGTCTCTATAAAATGTTAAGAACTTGAAATGCAATAGCAGTGCAAACATTTATGAAACTGTCTTTTGTTTATTGTGCATCATTTCCTCACCACAATAATGCTGTTGTTCACTGTTTTGTAATTTATCTTAGTGCCACTTTAATTGTGTTTTCAGTGTTCATAGGGAAGTATCCTATTTGGGATAATTACTCACTTTGCAGATGATCAGCAATTTGGTTCATGAGCACCTCTGAAAATTACTCTGTCTGCAGAAGGCATTTTCCTGAAAGTGCACCATACTGGCTTGGTAAGAAGGGGTATTTTGTCTTTTTTCATTTACTTTCTCCATTCCTTGTCCCTAAAAACCATTTGATAAGTGCTCTAGGACTTGCCAATTTCCTTACAATTCTTCAATGGCTACTTCTAGACACATGATCACTCTATGCTTTCTTTGTAACTGTGCCATTATCACAAGTTCCCCTAAAATTCTCAGATGAAATAAAGGTGTTTCCTTAATATTTCAAAAACAAACCCACAAAAACACATGGAGATATTTCTTGACAAACAAGTTGAGTTGCAGCAGATTTAGATCCTCAGTTCTTTTAAACTGACTTAAGTACAGTGATGATGGCTTCAAATGGTTCTGCTGCCAAAGCCCAATTTTGCAACTTTTATTCGTACCAGCTGATAGCTTACTGTATAAACAATCTCACCGAGCAAAGCAAGGAAGTAACATGGGGGGAAATTAATTCTTGCTGTCTTTTTGCAGACTTCACAGGTAGTAAAACTTTGCAGGAGAAAAGCTCCATATGACAGCACAGTTGTGAGAGCTGGAGGCTTTTGTGTGACAGATAAAAGCCAGGGAACTTACAGATAATAGCTACTTAGATTCTGAGCATGGTATCCCCAAAGATCTAAGCTACTAATCAAACATGTACATAATATTAGGTAATATTTTTCCTCTTTTCCCCTGAGATTTTTCTGGCAAGTCTTTTCAGTCATTGAAGTTGTATTTTAATTGCTTTGAGAGCCTGTGAAAGTTAATTTCCCAACCTTTGGAATAACTGCCCTGACAGAATGATTGGTGTACGTCTTGATGTTGCACCTCTTGGCTGTTCATATGGATAACATTGTAGTTTATTTCTGGTCTTATTTTTAAAACTTACCTAGCATGAAAATGTGTTTGTTTTCTGCCAACATATTTACTATGCATATGATGTTGTCCAGAAATCAAGTTTTCTAATTCCCTAGCCTAAGTACAACCACTAAACTCCACATCAGGCTTCCCCCCAGTAAACTGCACTCTAAATTTAAAGAAAAATGCTATTAGCCAAAGAATGGCAAATACTACAGTTGTTATCAATACCAATTAGTGTTTTACAGCACTTCAAAATGCCCATCTTTTGGTTCATTTAATGTATGGTCACAAACACCAAGAGTTATACAGATAAGGACTGCAAAAAAGCTGAGCACTTCTTCTGCATCTTTTTACATCTCTGCATGACCTCAGTGTGATATGTTGTTGTGGTTCACTATGATAGACTTTTTTTTACAGATCTTTCTTCTGTAACAAATGGGTTGTTCCATAAGCAGCAGAAAGGATGAAGCCCTGCATACTCCTGTACTTTGTCCCCTCCTCTCCATCCTTCCACTGCACGGTCTCAGGATCTGTGCATACACCTTTTAGGTGGTATATGCAACATAGTACTTGGAGCTACACGTCTACTGATGTCTACTGTGTTTTTATCTAGTATTTTTTTTCACCATCTTTCTTTATCAATCTATTAAAGATGTCTATTTCTGTAGTTGGGTATTGGGGCTGACAGAACTTTCTTAGCTGGGAGAATGACCTTCATCAAAATACTCCCTTTTGTTGTGCTCTCCTGAACCTGCATCCAAGGCCGCAGCCCGAAGTTTCTGCAGTGAAACATCTCTCCCAACATTTGGGAGCAGAACAACTCCTAAATATGAATCCAGTTCTCACCAGTTTCCACAACTATGAGAAATTACTGTTCCATTCCCACTTAAATATACATGAAAATGAATCTGTTAATTTTCTATTAGGTCGCTAACATCTTTAGTTTCAAGAGCAGGGCCATGTGGTGTGTAGTTGAGCAATAAGGTTCTGATGTATGTGGTGTAGATTAACAAACCAACAGCACAAAACTCTCACTCTCCCCTCTACCAGCATTTTCTGTACATGTTCCTTGGTGTCCTATAACATTGTCTTCTTCAGCAGACCATATCACCTATTTTCTTGATCCCAGAAAAATCTGACTCTGTAATTTCTTCCTCCTATATTTCATACTATTGTAAGACTACTGTGCAGCAAGAGTTAAGCTGGACATAGTAATTAATATTAGTTTTCTGAAAAGGAACTTCAGGTCTCCTTCCTCCTCCTCCAAACCTAGACCCTCTCAAAAAAGAGAAAAAAAAAAAAAAAAAAAAAAAAAAACAGGTAAAAATCATTTTGGTTATTTGAATTT